>JAIPRL010011175.1:0-14039 GCA_025469235.1 Pemphigus obesinymphae
AATTACTTAGTGTTCGATATAAGAATGAATGTTTGTAAGAATGTTTTTATCGTGAACTATTTGTGATGAAAAAAAAATATTTTATCCAAACCAGTAAACCATAATAATTTACAGACGATTGGTGAAATACTGAAATAAATTACTCAGGATGACTGGGAGTGCTAATTTGAACCCTGGGGGTGCTAAGCACCCCCTAGCACCCCCCTATGTGCGCTATGGTCTTCAGACTTTCTGGCAAAACTTCGAGTCATCAACAGACTCAAAAACATTAACTATACGTAATTGCGGTTCATCGAGATTTTTATTTAAATTCGTACTATAGTCCGGGTGAGTAAAAACGCAAGAATAAATCCAAAACTATTTAAGCTACAGTTAATATTAAATTAGAATAGGTCGGTAGATAATATTAAAATAACTGTTGGAAAGAAAAACATATTTCAGAGCACCTACCTAACAGTGGCGCCCACCCCTATCCTAAAGTGTAGCGACCGCTATACCTACTTTCATGGAGGGGGGGGGGTTAAAAATATGGGAGAAAATAAAATGAATAAAGATGTAGGTATAAATACCTACCTATATTATATTGTAATACGAGATAATTGTAATTACTCAGTTGTACAATCTATGTTTATGCATATCGCCGTGGCCGGTATGGCCATGGTATACCAATATTGGTAACACGTAGGTATACAAATGTATACAATATACATATGTGATAAAGTAGGTACAACAGAGCAGTTTTGGAGTAGGAGTGCTATTAATAACCGTAGGAATTTCCGATATATCGATATAACCATATGGTATAGTCGTACAAAACGATTTTTTGTGATGTGTGTTCATTTTGTGGTGTTGTGTTTTAAAATTTGACTGATTTTTCACGGTAATGTTCTCCAATAAATCTGTCTGTATGTGTGGTTTTAAAAGAAAAGATTACAATGCAGTCAATTGGAATACTCATTTAAATAACTGCATATTGTTTTAAAAGAACGAAGAAAACATAATTATGACAAAAAACATTACATGATGAAAAAAAATAAAATTAGCACAAAAAATTTCGTTTCATCGTCTAACTTATTTCAAACAGGTAAAAATACCAAATAAAAATATATTTATATATGTGTGTGATATAAGATAGGTAGATACATAAAATTAAAATACTTATATTTTATTTTTGTGTATTTAGATCAACAAAATAGTATCAATAAAAAATTCATATTGATGCTAACGGAACAACTACTATTTCTGGTATGTATACTAGTATTGAAAATTGCTATTTTTTTTAAAATTTAAATTACCTGTAAAAGAGTCTAAAATAATAGATATAAAACATACCTATTCATGTTTTAGCAAATTTATAAAACTATTGCCATGATAATACTTGTTAAATTAGTTTTGTAGGTACTTTAAAAAAATGGTTAAAACCATTTTAAAATTGGTTGTAGCATTCTCTTAATGTCTCAATATACTAATGTATAAAAATTGCGGAAAAAGCCCATTGTCAGATACTTTATTTTTTAATGTATTCAATTTTTTCATTTATGGTTACTGATTCTGATTATTTGTAGGATAATTAATTTTGGATAATAAAAGATATTAATATTGATCATACTTATGTATTAGATAAATTTAGCCTTCAGTGTTCTACTTTAACTAAAAGCCTTACATTTTAATGATTAGGTATTTTATTACTTCTTTCTATTTTCAGTACCTATATTAAGTATTTTTAATTAATATAAACAATAAACATATTATAATGTTACTTTGAGTGATTTATTTTGCTCAGACATTTTTAATGGGGGGGGGAGGGTAGTTTTTATATTTTACTACACTATTATATTATTATATTATAAAATTATTATTATACTATAAAATTATATTATAGATTTTGCGCCACTGCTACCTAATACTGAACTGTATTCAGAGAATTCATTGTATTGTAATGCCCATCGTATTTTATAATAAAGTGTGGTCCAATTTTATGATAACTATTCCCTGGATAATAGGTACATGACATTGTAAAATCGGTCGCAGCCGACACGACGCTCTGCATGCACGTCGGCGGCAATGCGACGGTCATAAAGACCGCGTAATCGTGAACGGTCGTCGTCCGTTGTCGATATTTATATTTTGATTTTGCCGCCCTAAAGCGACGCACGACTTGCTTGTACCCTATAGCGAAGGGCCTGTATATATATATATGTATAATAAAATGTTAATAAGATAATGTATAACTGCAGTTAATTTATTTATTTATAAAATGTTAAATGTAGGTACACATATCTAAAAATTACAAAAAAAAAAAAAAATGTTTTATAATAATTATAAAATAATTAAATAATTATTATTTAAATTCAGTAAATTAGTAATTTACATAAAAAATATATATTCATATTACTATACTTTCAAATATTTTATTCAGTTGATTTATGAAGTTGTAAATCAATTTAGAGAATGGGAAATATTATATTACCCTCCACTCGTGTATAAATATCACGATAAAAGTCATAATATGTGCTGAACGGTCGTTGGGAAATAATTTCCCATTCAATTGGGGAAACAAAATAACACTGGGAGCGCTGCTCTCGCTATGAGGGGCGGGTTTCCCTCTAGACCGATGTGGGACTATGATTTTGATAACATACAAAATGGAGCTGATTATATTATAAATAATTCAATATTTTCGTTTTTTTAAATACCTATACAAAATTTCTATTTATTAATAAATAATATATATATATATTTATTTATTTATTAATTTCTATTTCTGATTTATTTAAAATAATTTATTTTATATTGTAAACTTTTAAATGTATATATCATTACAAAGTATTTTTGAATTTGTGAAATGTACCACAAATTCAAGAAATGCTGTTGAAGGTGAAGAAGTTTTAAGGGCCAAACAAATTATACTGTGTGGTAAAATTCAAAAAGTAAGTACAATTTAAAATATACATAGTTGATTTTAGCAAATTTACACTAGGAATAACAGTATATTTCAACCGTTTTCGTTTAATATTTGAACCTAAAATATTTAATAAAATATATTTAATTGAAATATTACGAAATATGCTTGATTAGGTAGGTAAGTAAAATAACCTGAAGACATAAAATCATTTTCGGTGAAGTGGAGTGAACATACTCGTAGTTGTGTTTTTCTTAAAGTCTCTTTTCCTATTTTTAAGTTTAGAGCCCACATATTTCGTCTGCTTACCAACTCTTCTTTGCCCAATTTATTAACCCATAACACTTTTGTTTCATTTTCTTTGGGTAGTAAATGAAAACTTATACTTTTATTTGTAGAATAAAATGTTTTACAGTTGAACACTCCACAGTATATACTACTGTTTCTAGATACAGCCATCATTTTATACTATAAATAAAATTAATTTCCAATACATATTACAAGTAGATGTATTAAGTCAATGAAATAAATAGGTAATAATAATTAGGTATAAAGAACTTACTTCACAGTTAGGTTATATTATCAAAATTTGTCTTAAAGCAATATTATTACAATTTAAAATCGTATTTTTTTTAAATTATTCACAAAAAATAAAATAACGTTTATAGAAACTATTTTAACATTTCGATCATGAATCATGCACAAACTTAAAATAAAGAAAACGAGTGAAAAATATAAATTTATAATCTTCGTAATTTCTTTAATATTTCGACTGTTAAATGTTAATCAATCCCACATCGCGTAATAACTGTTTTCTCCACCAGAGTGCGATTATTAGTTTGCTTTGCCAATAGTGATTAATATCAAATGTAATCTACGGAATTCAAATATTCCTGAAAATGTATTATGAATAGCAATATAGGTAAGTCAATAATGTTTCACAGAAAAATAACTGTATGTTTCTGGAAAAATTTGGGCAATACATTTATCTAGTATAAATAGTATGTGAACTTTGACAGTGTCATAAGTGATAAACCAGTGGTATTGAAAATATCCCATAAGACTCAAAACTAGATATAACCAAATAAAACATTTTATAGGTCTAATATTCCAAAAATATATAAATGCAAGTAACTAAAAAATATTGACTAATAAAATTGTGATTTATAGATGCGTAAGTAATGTGTATGTATTTATATATGTACGTACGTATGTATAACTCTTAATATTCCTTCACGATTCCATCGACCGGAAAAGAAATTCTGACAAATAATTCGTGTTTTTTAAAAATTAAATTACCTACATTACGTTTACATTTAACAGTTTTGCGTAAATATGTATTCTTAACAATAATTAATGTCGTGATTGCACAACAATAAAAAGTGGTTCTAACATGGGAATAATTTTCAAATCTATTTAAATATTTTCAAATATCTAGATATTTGTATTACAAATACAAATGTATTATAAATGCACTAAATCGAATAAGATATTGAACACTACAATATTTTAGATAAATGTATTATCCATAAATCTGTCATGTGTCAATATCTACCCCGTGCGCAATATCTTGTGCATCGCATTTATGCAAGATGATTGCATTGTTAACTGTATTATGCAAATTCCTACTGATTATTTCTAGATCTAAAAAAAAAAAAACGTGATCTTTTTTATATACACCTAAATTTAAATACTTACGCAGATCAAACGAAATTTATTGAATAAAAATTATAAACAATAATGAATTGTAAAAACAAATTATAAATACGTTTCTTGAATAGAAAATAGAGGTTGCAATCTAAAAAACAAAAGTTTATTGTAAATTCAGGTACATATTAGAAAGGGTGAAAATTATATAAGACTATAAAGTATTTTAATTCTGGAATACCTACAAATGTTTTGGTAAATAGTTATTTTGTATAAGCTTAGAGTTTTAGACATAATACGACCGCTGCAGTGTGCGATAAATTCTGCGATGAAATCTTCGTTTTCATTCGTACGAAGAGGTGATTATTTAAGTACTATCTGAATAATACGAGTAAAACCATTTGGCGTGCAATGAATTTATCCTTAGTAATGTTCTATCTAACTCTGGTGGTCTTGCACTGTGTCATTTTTTTCTTTTGGGCTGCCATTAAGTTACGGTATTATTCAGACAGCAATCGGGAACTTTGGAAGCTCTCGAGGCTGCTTTCGTTTATAAATCATACTCTGATATCGCCAAAAATTATCGTGAATTCCATGGAAAACATTAAGGAATAGGGATCGTATGTATACCCACTAAATAACGAAAGAAGGTGATATACATTTAAAACCCAATGGAAACTGAGGTCTCATCGCCGTATTTATGTCTGATTGCGTTAGAGTAAAACCAAAATAATTCCGTTTCCTCCGATCTTTATCAAAAAAAGTTTTGGCCAACTTCAATGATGTACACTATACAGGTATGAATTCGAAATAGTAACACCACCGTCGATCATTAATAAAGACAACAAAAACTCTAAGATTTCGCATACAATTAATATATTATGTATATGTACGTGCAGTGATGGTTATAAAAACTCGTAAGGGGGAGGGGTGTCTGAGTTGATTCAATTAATTTTTTGCCTATTGACTTTTTCGAGGATCTGAATTATATAATAAATATACAAAAAATTAAAAAAGTCTAACATTTTTTCATATTTCCCCTGAGTGGGACGTATCACCATCTCTCAAATCCACCTTCGTGTACGTGTTCTGGGTATGATGCAATCGATATTTTTGCCAAAAATGTATTTGTGCCGAAAATGGACGTGAAATAATTATTTTCGATTACGTGTAGGCAAAAGGATCGAAAGCGACCGTATGATTCGCTTCAAGGAATTGGAAGCACTCTATTTTACACTCTGTGGATAGGATACTATTACACTGGCGAACCGGACACTCGAGATTAACTTTCATCGGCAATTTGTGAACGTACAATTCGCGTAATACAATACTTGAATAAACACCAAAATATATACACACGGAATGCTATAACTATTTTAGGTATGTGCATTAGCGTAGCAGAAATACATTTGTTTCAGGAGGGTTCAATTTATTTACATTTCCATATAATATAATACTGTAGAAATATACCAAATATAAATAAACAATATGGATATTTTTTTATAAAACTATACTTTGAAGGGTTGGGGTTTTGGGTTGAGTCACCTGCAGTAATCTTCCATTCACAAAAATATGTCATTGATTGCAGAGTTGTTAAATGTTTCTCCAAAAATGAAATCCATACCGCTATTTCATCCGTGACTTTTTATTGTCAGTCAACTTAGATAAATAGAATGCTATCAAAATAAAATATAATTCAATTGATAAAGATCAATTAATTGACCTATATTATCTCAGTAAAAATCAGGCGAATGAACCTATAAGATTTAATTTAATTTAATATTCCCATCTAAGCGAATACCACTACATGTGTTTGTTTTTTATTTTATATTAATTTTTTACGTCTATATACCTATATGTTTTTGGATAGAAGGACCTGGCAGAAGTTTTGGAATAGAGAACTTTATTGTTTGAAAATCAGTTATTGTTTGTACTTTGAATAGTAATACTTTGGGTTTTTCTATAAGTCGAACAAATATTTGCAAATTCATAAATTCATAAAGTTTAGTGATATTTTTTAATTATCAAAAATATTAAGTTTTAATTATTATTCTTTTCATTAGAAGTTATTTTCCTTCTTTGTATCTTAAATAAAATAACTATAAAAGTAAAATATGTCATTTTTACGAGACGAAATATTTTAATATTAGTATTTGAAACTCGAAGCCGCAATTACAAAATAAGAAAAATAAATGCTTATTACCAACTATGCAAACTTCATTGTTCAATTAAAAGTATACAGAATATTTGAAATATATCTAATAGTATTCTTGAAAATTTGATATTTTAGCCCTTATTTTCGATACATTTAGCTGCATTATTTTACATGGTTAATAATTAAATCATTTTCACCCAAAATCCTTTAATTAATTATAATATTTTTATGAAAAAATTTAAAACATGACTTTTATATGTCTCAAAACTAATCCACTAATTAAAAGTTTACTAACATTATTGAATATAGTTTTTTTTTCTCAATTTTTATATTCTACATTTGCACACATTTTCTAATTGAAATAAATACTTATCGCCGTACGATTTTTTAACATATATATTTTTTTCAAACTATAGTATAAAAAAAAATATATATATATTTAAATTTTTTATAGACATAATAATATTTACTGTGGACATTTTTTTTTTTTTTACTAATATTATACGTCTATACGAGTAGTATATATAAACAAAATTCAAATGTATTAAATTCTTGAGAAAATATTGAGTGTCTAGAACATAATTTAAGAGGAAAAATGAATAAGTTCTTGTAAACCTACCTAATTCATATATACAGAGTGTCCCACAGAGATTCTACAAATACAATATTGTGTTTAAAATTTCAAGCTTTTTGGTAATAATTATTAGAATTATGGGCTACAATATTTGTATTTTATATTTTATTTTTTATTTTTTTACAACTAAAAATAAAAATAAAATTGTTTTAATTAACTATTTTTTTTATTCCAAGATAGCTATTTATAAATTAATTTTTGGTGTTTAAGAATATTAATGAGGTTACACCATTAATTTTCAAACAATTTTTAAAGCTTGTTAAAATTCAAATGTATTTCTTGCTAATCAATATAACCGAGATAGGTATAATAAATAATAATTACCTAATTATTAATATTATGATTCCATTAAAAAAATATATAACAATGAATGATATTTTTTCATTGAAAAAATTAATTTATGTTATTTAGTACTTACCTAGCGGCTATTAATCATTAATGAAAATAATTGAACTTTTAGTAATCATCAAAAAACTGTATATAATAATCGACGGCTTATTGAACATTTCTGACACCAACATTTTTTTTTTATAAATTGACTAGGTATATTAGATTGTTTCAGTAATGTCATGACAAAAGAAAAAGCTAAAAATATTTAACAGAACAAGAGTTATTGCATATGTCGAGTCCCTGTGCTACACCCTGTATATGTATATATATATATATATATATATATATATTTAAAGAAGAAAATTCATTTTTTAAAAAATAAAAATTATTTCGGACATTTTTCTGATTAAATGATATTCCTAAAATAAAGGTAATCTAACTGCACTTATATCATTATGACGTTTCTATAGTAACAGTATGGCGGCGATAATGATTATCTGGTATCTTTGTTCGAAAACGTACTATGCGCCATAGAGAAGGCAATGAAATGATAATTTGTGCACTAGTATTTAGGAGTTCAGGTGAGGTCTATTACCCGCAGTAATGTTTAATGCACAGAATTTGTAGCCATTAGGGTTTGTATATATTATTATTGTTATACAGAGATGTAAGTTGCTAACGAGCGACTATATAATACGCGGGATTCGACGTCCAATTTCAACTGTGTTCTCGTTTCCGTTTTAATGGCAGGTAATAATTACGTTCCGACAATATTGGACATCTGAAATATATACGCTAAGGGTAATAATGACAAAATAGCGGAACAAAAACGGCGATTACAAAAATGCCGACGTCAAAACCGCGTACGATAAAAACATCAAATGAAAAAAATAGCGATTGGTAAAATAGCGAAAATGTTATATTGCGCTTTATCATATTGTATTATTGTAAAATTATAATTATTATTAAAATTAAAATAATAATGCATAAAAAAATGTATGGTTATTATTAATATTTAAAAAAAAACCCTATCTATCCAGGTAGATACCTATATTTGGAGACTTAAATTATACGTATTTCCTTTTAAGTGGTCAAGAATACCTCTATATTCGTAGTTACTATTTCTTAGATTTTTCGGTTTTTATTGTTGGCCAGATGACAGATGTTCTAGTTTAATAGTCGGTATTTATTTGCTCTTTGATCATGACTTCTATCAACTTCCACAGTGTTGGGTGGCATGATTATAATAAATGATTCAATCCTCTATTCCAACCTGTAATTAAACGAATCAATTATTATGGAAATATCTATAGTACAATCTCCGCTTTCTTATCATTATTATTATTATTATTATTATTATTCTTTTTTTTTTTTTATACGAGTTTTTCAACAGTTATAGGTAATATATAAAAGTATTCTAATTTTATTTTGTTTTCGTTTACAAAAATAACAGATTGTATTTATATAAATCAAATTAAATTTAAATGAAAAAATACTGTTTTGACTTTTGTTTTGTATATTGCAATAATTGTTAGAAATAAACATTATTTAATTTCAAAAGTTAAAAAATAACTATTAAAAATTATTTTCAAACGAGTTGTTAGTTTTGGATAGTCCCAATGATACAGCTTCATAACAATTTCACAATTCTAATAAAAATATAGGTCATCTCCTCCGGTTACGTACCATTCTCCCAATCCAAGTTTCTTCAGAATAGTCCTACAACGATTGTAATATTCATACTCCTGGTAATAGTATTGCTATCTACACAAGTTTTTCAAATTCATTTAATACATTTGATATTGTACTTAAGCAAATGCTGTTAATAATCAGATTTCAATTAAAAATTCGGAATCAACTTTATATTTTTCTCGTATTGCTGGAATTGTTTATATTATTCTCCTGATACATTAGTTCGTATGAAAATGGCAATATATCGAGTTTTTATCATAGGACAGCATTTTTCAAACGTGTTAATTACATCATGTTCAAAATCCGTTAATATTTTTTTTGGATTTAGTAAAGGTTTCAATTATTTTAAAACGTATAATACTTCAATGTAATTTGCTTGAGTTTTATTCAATAATAAATCAAAACAATTTGATATAACTGTATTTTGTTTTAATACATATATAGTATAAATTTTTCAAAATATTAATGGAGAACATTTCATTTCGTTAGCGAACCAATGTTCATATTTGGTCATTATATCCAAATATTTCGGAGAACAAAAAAAAAAAATTCCATTATTTGTAGGCACATTTCTATCACCATAGATGTTTTTATACACTTTTCAGAAATTTTACTTTATTAATTATATAGTACACAAAAAGTTTGACAATATAAGGTGTACTTACTCAAAATATAAACACTTTATTTTACCATTTGCGATTTTCGTCATTCGCAGTTTTGACGTCGCTGTTATTGTTCCGCTATTTTGTCGGTGAGCCACGTTAAGTATAATAATATCAGTTGGGTTAACACCTATACCTATATTCGAAGTTTATCTCACTTAAGTGTCCAAGTGCTATATACCTACGTATTCGAACGGTAAATATTGTTAAATAAATAATTTTCGATTATCTTCTACAAAATAAATTCATGGATAAATGGTAGTTTTTATCGTGTAACCCCATGCACATGTTTAGAGTTTCGTGTCTTAGTCTCGTCAATTTTTTATTTACAACAATATTATCGCATTTAAAAGATGATTCTAATTGTGAAACAATTTTTTCAAAATTGGAAATCCTATTTTCTATATATAATATATATAAATACTAATGTTTTCACGTAATGTTGTAAAGTTTAATTGTAATCTGAAAAGATCGGTCAGTAGGTGGTGGATGCACTTGACTACTGATATAGGATACTGATGGTGGACTTATTGAATTTTAATCATTTCTTTCAATAAAACAATTTTTAACAATAAACATAGTTTTAATTTATAGCATTATAGAAATCCATTCTAGATAACGATGTATTTAAAAACGAAAATCAAAAGTACGCATCTTCGCACAATTCGTCAACATTGGAAAAAATTTGCATATTTTAATTTTTAATGTATTTTTATGGGGTATTTAATATTTTTAACCAAAAATTGAAGTTTTTCTTTTATTACCTACGTATTTGTTATTCAATAAAATATTTCCTTATTTACATAGTCCCGTGGCTGTGCTATACCCAGTGCCATTGTAAGCAAAAAGGCAAGATAAACAGTAGTGCTTGCAGGTAAGCTTGCAGAACGTGCAATTCAATATGCCATAAAACTATGGAAGTTTAGTATGTGAAAATAAAAATAAATAATTATCTAAATAATTGTATTATAATAATACTTTGATATTATACATTTTTAATAATAATAATAATAATAATAACATAAAACTAATAATAATGACACAATAATAAATTTATATTGTAAAAATATTACATCCTAAAAAATGCAATCATTAGAAAATAATAACTAGTACTGGGTAATAGTATCGTATTCTTAGTGAATTTGTCATCATTTCCTGATTTCCAACCTTCCGGTAACATATATATATAAGTATAATATAAAGTACAAATTATGTATACCGACAATTTTATTCAATTCTGAAAGAAGCTGCTTTACAATTATTTTCTTATTAAATTTCGAACTATATCTTTATAACAATTATTATTGATTTTTAAATTTGTATGTCCTTTAAAACAGAGTAATTTTGGGATTTAAGACTTGAAAATATACACTGTTAATATAGTAAGTTATTCCAGCTATATTAAATTATCTTAAAAATGTTAGTCAACACTTTTATGAGTAAGTTTCGAGTACAAGTTTTAAATTGAAGAGCTTTTTGTTAGATAATTAATTTTAAATGGTATTAGATTTTCTCAGAAACTTCTTTAGCATAACCAAAAATGGCTAAAAATGGTTATAAATTATAAAGTTATAACATTAGATATTTAAAATGTATACCAAATATTTATTTATTAATTTTCTTTCGATAAACTATTCTAAGTGAATTTCGGATTATATAACATGATTGTTATTGTCGGTATTATTGAAATTAACTCTTTTATGAAGAAAAACATTCATAAATGGAAATGACTATAAATATCCTACAATTAGGAATTTTGTACTTATATACATTTTTGTTGAAAGTTTTGAAAATCTTTTTCTTTTTTTTTTTCTACATAAAAAATTGTGATCTGCAGGTTAGGTTGTCCGTGGAGGTCATTTAAAAAAAAATAAGTTTCCTTTCATCAGCTACTTCACAACCATTTTGTTTTAAAATGATTTAAAAAAAATTATTCTTGTACTTCAAGATTTATATTAACATATTAATTTTTTTTAAATAAATTGGAGAAAATTACCGAGGGTTTCGTGTGCACAAATATTTTTGCTAAAAAAAATCTACAAGTTACCCCTTGAATAGATAAACCACGAATTATATAATATTAATTGTATACAACATAAAAATTTTGAAACTTAAAGAAAAATTTACAAGCTAATAGTCAAATTTTTCACATGGCAGTAACTAATTCAATTTATGCATCAAATTTATGGGATCATTTTACAGAAAAAATGTTAACATACTAAGATTATTGCTCTAATAATTTTTTCTTAATCGTGTACGCAATTTAGAAAAAGACTTCGCTTGTTGGGTAGGAAAATTATGATGGTTATATTGAATTTGAAAACAATGAAAAATCAATTCTTTCTAAAAAAAACAATTCTGAGCAATGCTTTGGTAGTTATAGGTACTTGAAAATTACTGTATATTATAAATAATATATAATAATATGATAAAATTATATAATATAATGAATAAAAAAAGTTGAAAACGTGCAAAAAAAATTTTAAATAAAGGGATTCCACCACGTGCATGAAAACACCATAAATTACCATTAGACTACGTACGAATGTTGATAAATTTAGTAAATTAATAAATAAATAAATTTATTTATTTAATTTAATTAATTAATCTAAATTTAGTAAATTCAGAAAATTAATAAATATGAATTCGTATATAATATAAATCGCTAAATTTCAATTTGATATAAATTTAAATCAAGTCCGATTGCCAAATCTGATTTCACAATTTTTTTCTTGAACAGGTTATACCTATTTATTTATATAAATCGAATTCTCCTGTAAAATTGAAAATTTATACCTATTATGAATTAAATGTCTTAATATTGAAAATTGCTAGGAGTAAAATAAAATTTTTTTAAAAAAATTAAATAACTATTAAAAGTTATTGTACAGACCGATTTTTAATTTTTTTAGTGTATAGCTAGAATGATAATTATAGAATAATACTGTTTTGAATTACCAGATCATAAAACCTAAAATTACCATTATTATGAATTGAATGTCTCAAAATTGAAAATTGTTAAATAGCCCAAAGTTGGGAAAAAAGTTCCAAAATTGTTTGCCTTTATAATGTGCTAATATACGTATTTGGTAAAAACTTCAAGTTTATATATTTATTATTTCCCCAAAATGTTAACAGATTTCATGCCGAAATGTCTAAAAAATTAAATGGGTATTCAACAAAAAAATTTTAATTTAATATGAAAAATATTGTACTAACCGATTTTTTTAATTTTTAAGATTTCTAAATTAAGACTATGATGAATTAAATGTCTCAAATTTGAAAATTGCTAAAAATAGCCTAAAAATGGATGAACATTTCCGAACATTTTTTTGTATTAATATTTCAAGTACCTATAAATACGTTTGTGATGAAAATGTCATGCTACTAGTATCAAATCCTAATGTTTTGATAATTTTTTCTTACACGTTTATCGAAAAAATTTAATAATCGAAAAATTACATCTTTAAAGTACTAACTAGATGCAATTTGCTACCAGAAAATAGTGCTATATACAATGATCAGAGCATTTTTTCTTATATAAATTTAGAGTACAGATATAATAACATTTTTTAAAAAAAATTCAAACAAACACATCATCGTAAAACCAATACATTTCTCGCTTCGTTTAGAATCTAAAAAAATATTTTGAAAATATTGTGTTTTCTGTTTAAAAATTATAATAAGTAGGTTATGAGTATTATTTGTGCCTAGTAACCTACGTGACATCAAAACCAATCAAACAACTTCAAATTTCCTGAACAAGTATATTTATATATATTGTTTCTAACCTCTATTTTTAATTCATGAATAAACATTTTCGCACTAAAAATCCTCTTTAAATGTTTATCCAAAACTTTGATCGAAAAGGCGAATTTAAGAATATATAACTAAAAAAGCCGGTCAGTAGGTTGTGGAAGCACTTCGCTCGTCGGGTGTCAGTATTGGTGGATGCACTTCGCTACTGGGTAGGGTACTTTTGGTGGATGTATTGAATTTGAAAGCAATGATAAATCA
>JAIPRL010011176.1:0-14037 GCA_025469235.1 Pemphigus obesinymphae
ATAAAAGAATCCCTATTAGGTTAAAAGGTAAATTTTATAAGGCAGTGGTGAGACCTGCAATGATGTATGGAACGGAATGTTGGGCAGTAGGTAGAAAGATAGAACAGAGAATGAGTGTAGCCGAGATTAGAATGTTAAGGTGGATGAGTGGAGTTACTAGAGAGGATATAATAAGGAATGAGTATTTTAGAGGTAGTATAGGGGTAGCTTCGATAGTAGACAAAATAAGAGAGAATAGATTAAGATGGCTCGGGCATGTATTAAGGAGGGAAGAGACTGGGGCAGTAAGATTAGTAAGGGAAATGCATGTTGTTTGTAAAAGGGGGAGGGGAAGACCGAAAAAGAGATGGGGGGATGTAATGGCGAATGATATGAGGAAGGTGGGAGTAAGTGAAGAAGATGTGGGAGATAGAGTTAAGTGGAAGTGTAGGACTAGGGTGGCCGACCCCAAATAGTTGGGAGAGAAGGCGAAGGAGAAAAAGAAGAATAAATGAGTAAACAAATTTTTTCACCTTATAAGAGTATAATTATTAATAATACACCTTAATCATATGTTGAATTTAAGTTTTAATAATGAAATAATTTGAAATAATCAAAAATTAATAAGTTATAATAATAACTTATTGATTTTTAAAATTCATATATTTAAGAATTACAACCAAAATTAACAATGACATATTATATTTTTTTTTTTTAAATTTAAATATGAAATTTATACAATGATAATTTTTGAAATTTACATCCATTTTCCATACCTATTTTATTATTTTTATTATTGATATAAACTTTAATAAAATTTCACTTACTATAAATTGTATTTTTAATGAAATTTCGAGTAAAATTATACCCTATGAATAACTTATAAATATAGGAAACATAGAACAAACTATTATTTCATATTTTACATAGGTGTTATTATTTAGTATTTTTAAATATTTTGAATGCTATTAACAAACTATTCAATTCTTAACCAGTATTAGGTTTGTCTAAATTCTGAGCTAAATCACTTACAAAATTTAGCTCTAAAATAATTTACGAGTCTTTACAAAACTTGAGCCTTTGGACCCTTTATTTTATTAAATATTATAAATAATAAAACAATTATTATAAGAAGTTAAATATATTATATTGTGTTGATTGTCAAAAATAATTTATATTTAATTTATTATTATTATAAAATAATAAAAAAAAAAAAAATTGGAATTGCATATGGATTCGATAGTTTATTAAAATTCGTTTTGATTCATGAAAGAGCACATCACAAATCCATTTCCACTTTTGTGAAAGTTTAGTGGAAGTTTATTCCAATGTTTAGTTTTAATCAAAGGTAGGGCTGAAAATCCAGTTTTACAAAGATAAGGCGATGAAAATTGTGTCATCAAACGATGAGCTTTTTCTCCTATTCTCAAATAAACATGGAATTATTTAAGATGAAAATCTTCCAAACTTAAAGTTACAAAACTGCAATAGCATTATATTTTAATAAATTATTCTTGAAGGTCTATGTAATAGTAGTTTCCTCATATCTACAACAAACTGTATTCGAGCCATTTCTCGCATATAATAATATTTTTAAAAATTATAAATAACATAAAAAGTAAGTATTGAGTATTAGTTTTGATTTGATTAGTTGGGTGATATAATGAAAAACCGTTACAAAATTACAAAATTATTTAGATATAATTTTTAAAATGCCTATGTATACGTGTATTATAAAGGTTTGACCATTTGTCATTTGAATTCGTTTAAATTGCGTTAAATTATCATAGTAAATATAAAAACGAAATCGTCTTAAATTTAAACGCCCAGAAATTTTCAAGAGCTCGTATACTATAGTCGAATATTTAACGTATATTTTAAATAATACATACGCAACATTATAGTATAAATATTACATTAACTTATAATATTATTGTACAATAATGTTCATATATATTTTACCCTGAGAAAAATTATATTATCCGTTTATAAAATGTCAAACGGCTTTAAACAACATCACTAAAATATGAAATTTAATCTGGAACAATACACAATTTATTAAAAACATCAAACGTGCAGCCTGTATAAAACAGTTAAAAAAAAAAAAAAAAAATATGCCTACATACAAAATATTTACGGAGGTACAGAAAATGTATTATCAAAAAAAATATTGTCCTATACAAGTAAAAAATGATGATCCTGAAATATAATTAAGTATCTCAAGAACCACATTATCATCATAAATACATTAGGGAGGGGGAGATCCGTCGTACCCCAAAGGCTTCAAAGACCCCCCGCTAAACGAATGACCGGGAACCCGGGAAGACGGCGAGTCCCGCAGCATCCATCAGTACCCGGCGACGCCTACGCACGGCAGGCGTGTTATTATCACGATGTGACGTCGTCTCATATGTACGCGCGCCGTATACATACGCCCACGGTAAATGCATTTCAACAAGTACTCCTCCGAGTTCACAAACACGCGACCGGAACAATAATTACGGCGCAGCGTGACGACTACGTGCAGTTACTGCCGTACGAACGGTTGGTTTTGTCGCCGAACGAAACGACGTTATAGAATCAATTTCGGTCCGCCCAGTGGGGGGGAGGGAGGGGGTACCCGGCGAGCTCGTATTATTTCTAAAGTGCGAAATCCCGCACTCTTATACCGTCCCCGCTATAGAGTGGAGTGCGAAATTCACCCCCCCGAGACAAATGAAATATAAAATAAAATAAAAAGTGATCGGACGCAGTGACGAAGCGCGGATGTATTTATTACAGAAGACCACCGGTATACGATATAGTTTTAAAATATGAAAAATATAATATCCTGTACTACATTGTCGTCGAGGAAGTGTATATATTATATATATATGTGTGAAAGGATTGTGCAGGATTCCAGAAGGTTGTCGACAGGGGGAATATGAGTATATCTAGTATATTATCATTTATTCCATAAAAAAAAAAAAAACGTAAATATTATGAAAAGGGTTTTGAAAAAATAAACGTAAATTCGATTCGGGTATTTCGTTCATTTTTTATTTTTCATTTATCACATTAAGCCCGTCAAACGCTTTTTCATAACGGTACAAACGGGGAGTAAGTTTTAGCCACAATTTACTATACATCCTTCCGTACTCCTATTGTACCAAAGCACCTGTAGTGATGTAGTACCTGGATGGATGGTAGTAAATGTGATCGAGATGATATTTTTATTGAGGCAGTCTTCTACTTTTTCGATAAATGCATAAGGAAACACTAAACCGGGACAAAAAAATCGAGTTATTTCCTCGTAATTTCGAAAATCAGAAGATAAAATTTTTTGTTTTCACACAGTATTTTACTATTACAAAATTTATATATTACGTTATACATGTTTAAAAACATTAAAACATTTTTTTTATTAGAATATATTGCTTCTTATTGTGGCTCCATATTTATATTTGTTTGTTTAACCTTAAGGCTGTAACGTGATAATATAATGTAATATTAAGTACATATTCCATTAATCGTAATCTGCTCGTATTCGGAAACATTTACTGGAGGGAATGCGCGAATAGGGCCGTTTTCAACTGTTTGACTGTAGGGTAAACTTAAACTGAACGATATATTTATAAAAAATAACAAAATGAAATAATATGCTGAAAAAATTTACCCAATTAATCTAGGGGCTTATCTCTCTATGTGCATCTATGCTCTATAGTTACTACGATAAGTCAATGTATAATATGTATAAATGTATATTTGTTTATATTATTATTCACGTTTTTCACATTCTTCAAAAACGCATAAATAATTTGGATTAATTCATCATGATCGAGTTTAAGTATTTTTAATATTGAGTAAAAATGTTAAGTCCCAAACTTGTAAATTAATTCTAAAAATCATTATTTAAGTTTAAAAAGTTATTATTTTTTAAGAATTCTCGGATGTTATGCAGTTTTTTAATGAAAAAATCTGTGGAATATTTAAATTTTGATTTGTGTATTCTTGGGCTTAGAACCGGCGTATGCTGTCTCGGTTAATCAATTGATTAAATATGAAATTTACGTTTAGCATTCTTATCACAACTTTGTCATTTCTAAATTTTAATATTATAGTAAATTGTCTCATTACAAAATTTATAGATAAGATCATTATCTATGCTGTATCATTTTTTTGAACAATTTATTATAAAGATACAAATATATATTTAAATTATTGGCACTTGAAAATAGTTGTGTCTGTTTGAAAATTTGAAAAAGATATTCTAAAGCAATGATCTCGTCTATAAATTTAGTAATAAGTCAATTTATTCTGAAATAAATCTATTTAAAAATGATCTAAAAATAACGAAGTTGTAATAAGAATTCTGCACGTAAATTTCGTATATTATCAGTTGGTCAGATGGAGATAGTACTAATGGAGGACAGAAGTGCTACATCCTCTTAAAGAACAGTTTTAGGTAGTCTGTTATATTGTTTCTATTTTATTATATGATAAGATATTTTATATATTATTTTAATAAACCTTGGACATTATTTTTATTAGCTTATACGCTAAAACAAGGATTAAAACACAAATTTTTTTTAGTGAATTATTACAAAATTTTTTCTTGAATCTATATTTTGTATCATAATTCATAAATTACAACTTTTGATAAAATTTACATACTATTGTACAATTTCGAAAAAAAATGATTATAATTAATTAAGGAAATTTTTTTGATTACACTTTGAGCGTATCAGTACATATTTTGGAGAACGTGTTATATAGGGGACGTATTTTACGTGTTGACAGATATTATAGGAGAACTACGCTCTTGAGCTTCTCTTCACTTTAGCTCCTATGTTTGATTTAAGTTAACGATTCACATATTTTGATAATGACAGCAATAAGAATTATCGCATACATATATGGCGTTATTACGAGTATATAATTAAGAATTGTGGCCATATGAAACAAAAATCTTGTCCATGATCGATATTAAGGAGGTCTGCTATTGACTATTATGTATACTATCGTTTAAAACGATTTGATTATATCGTGGTATTTTGAAATTCCACGAGTTCAGAAGAGCAATAATTTATATTATGGATCGTTAAATAACGTAAACATCTTTTAAGAATTTCTAGTCGATATCTGTATGTATTTATATATTAAATTACTTTATTATTATATTAATGGTAAAACTTTCAGTTGTAAATTGTATTTAAAAGAATCGTAAAAGTTTAAAACTCGAAATATTATTATTGTTATTGTTATTTTCGGTTTTGCGAACTACAACATTGCCGGCTATTACAAAGGCCACTTGTTTACTGAGTTTAATTTGCTTACAAAGATGTTATATAACTGGTTTTAAATTTGGATGTTGCATTAAAATTGAATAACAGGAACCTATAATGTTTAATGAAATAAATATTATATTAAATTAATATTTAACGATAAAATTTCATCGGATATATAGACTGGATAAAAATGGCCAATCAACAATTATTTATTAATGTTTTTTTAATTGGTATTTATCATCGCATTTACATTTATACTGTGTTTTTGTTGGCATGTACTGAAAAAAATGGGACAAAATTAACAGGTTGGTAATTAATTTAATTCTTCGAATGGCTTTGGTCAATATAAATCAAAAAAATGTAGTATGTCGGTATAGAATTTTAATTTTTTTTTTTTTTTTTTGTATTTGTCGTTTTATGGTATTGCATTCGCATAAGTACAGGTACTTATTGTTTATTAATCATATAGCAATATCGCGATAAAACAAAAAAAAACTAATAAATATTACATGTACATCTTTGTATACGTACCTAAACAGCAATAAGTACTATACATATGTATAGTGAACGCATGTTTATTATATTTTTTTTGATACGGATCGTAAATATTACTACTTAATTATTAATACTGTTGGCGTGCATAGTAATATATATATATTATACATATCTTTTCATTAACACCAGTGTAATAAATTACGAATTAAATCACGTAAAACGACGCGAATAGCAAAATATTGTTAGCTCGAAACTACTTCACAAGTACCTACGCGCCAATTGTTAACAATTCTCTCAACATTTTAGCGTGTGGATTTATTGTAATTCCACAATGATAACAATGACATGATGCAACGCCAGAAATTCAATGTAACCAATCGCACCGACATTTCGAGTACTTGCGGAGACCGTTTTGGCAGTTCAGAGCTAAAAACTCGAATTTATTATTGTATTTTATCCCCAGATACATATGTATCATTAAATATGAGTTTCAACTAATATGTTCATATTAGCGTATATAATGCATATATATATATATATATATATATATATAATACGTACTAAATGTACGTTCATAATTAATTAAATCTAGTTTATTATATCAACAAAAATACAAATCCTTTGTAGAGATGGACGTTTTATAAATTAATTTATACACTTTTAATTGGACAAAGAAACTTGCTTTAATCTAAAATTGTTTTTTTTTTTTAATGATAACGCATTACTTATGGATAATATAGAGAGTTAATATACTATTTTCCGTAATTTCGAGATGTTACACTAATTAGGCAAAAGGAAGTTAAAATGTTCACAAACAAAAATAATAATTACTTCATTAACTATACAGACAAGTACCTAATTCAAAACAAAATACGATACATATACCTCTATACCTAGTTGTTTATAGTTATTTATATTATAATAAAATAAATATACGTATATTTCATTTTTTTAAAAAAATTTTAATCTTGAACTAATTTATATTGGTAATATAAAAAGAAAAATTAGGGATTAGAGAGAGTGGGGCACGTTTGAATAATAATAATCACATTTTTATTTGTAATAATTGAATTTTAAATACATTTAGCCTAATATCATGAAGGTATAATCTACTAACATTATATGAGTATTATAGACCTTACCTATAATTTGTTTGTTAACGGTTTTATAGGAACATATTAATAAACACGACCCTCTTTTTTTTTTTTTTTTTTACTAATAAATACAATGTGGTTTTTAATATAATAGCATATTTATACTTTTCATTATACACATTCAAATTGAAATATAACTCATATTGAAAAGTGATTGGAAAATGTTAAATAAATAACCAAAAATTGTATTTTAAAAACAAAAATTAGAATTAAATAGAAT
The DNA here is from genome assembly GCA_025469235.1 of Pemphigus obesinymphae. Taxonomy (NCBI): domain Eukaryota; kingdom Metazoa; phylum Arthropoda; class Insecta; order Hemiptera; family Aphididae; genus Pemphigus; species Pemphigus obesinymphae. Next base: position 7,116 of record JAIPRL010011176.1, read on the forward strand.
CATTCAATTTCATAAACTTGATTATGAATATAAATTAATATAAACACTGTTTATATTAATATGCAAATAAAAATCGTTACAAATATAAAATAATTAAGTTTTAAAAATAATTCAGTTAAATTGAACTAATAAAACGAATAACAAATAAAAAAGTAAAGTTATATGTATAGAAAAATATAACATAAGTATAACATTATATTATAAAATTATACTTGAATAATGGTTACATTATGAAGGTATTCAAAAAGTAAATATTCATGGTTTTCTGGTAAAAACTAGATTCGCCATATACATAGGTAAGTACTTGAAATTATATTTTGAGCCATATCATTATTTTTTAAAATTTTTTTCCAATTATTCATATTCCTGCGTACGCAGCAATATACATATAATATATTTTATAAATATTGTCATATTTTCCACGTAATTACCCACCGTTTGTTATTTTTACACATATTATTTTCATTAATTGATTTCTGAATTTCAAGTTTCGTTGCTTTCAAATCCACAGTTCATTTTTTTTTTTTGTATAATTTCTCCCCACTGTTTAAAAAATATAAATATTTATATTAGATTACTTATTTCAAATGTACCCCACACTGAAAAATTCAAATGTATCTCAGATTATCACTTTAAAATATATATTCTACCATAATATGATATAACCTAAGGCGCTATCCATAGCTGTACTATCGTAATGGACAGTATATTATTAGAAAGAACATATTACATAATTTTGAAGGTGTGTTAAACAAATTGCTTAATACTAAATTTTTTTTAGAACTATATCGTATTACCATCAGTATTAACGTAATTTGAATGTACCCCATTCTCCCTATTTAAAATTCAAATTTTAATTCGTTATATTACATAATGGTAAATAATAATATTAATATAAATTTTACATGTATTTTATAACAATACTAGACTACTCACAGATATTTCATTATTGTAAAAAGTTATAATAGTTTGTTTGTCGAATTGGCCGTTAATAAACGAGTTGAACACATGTAGAGAGAATTTATATATATTTAATCATACATTATTCTGTAAAACCAAATGATAAAATATATTTTTGTCTTAAAATCTGAACATTTTGTTTTATAAAATGTTGTTGATAATATTATAATATTATAATTTATTTATATCAATTTAAAACCCAAAATGTTACAAGTTCCCTGTATAAATTATATCTACCAATTTCGAACGAAATGCAGTGCATTATTTTTCTTTCACCTAAACAGTATTACAATATACGGATGAACAGATAAAAGGACCCCATACCATGTTTTTTTTTTTTTTTACAAAAGCTATTGTACATATGTATATATACATATATGTACATATAAATATAGGTATATATATTTTTTCTAGTAAATATTAAGGTCTATTAATATTTAGTGTATTTTTGTTATTATTTTTTTGTATAATATTTAAATGTATAGTATTTTATTTATTAAAAAAGCATGTTTAGATTCTGAATGAAACGAAGAATGTATTAGTCTTACGATAATGTATTTTATTTGTATTTTTTATATTTTTTATTTTGTTTATGCTTGTATGAAAATTTTCTGCCAGAAGGAGTACTCTGACCTTACCGGGTTACCGGCATCAAATTTTGTCTAGTTGGTATTTTAGGGAGGTCATTTTAAATTTTTTCGATAAAAGCGTAAGAAAAACTATTAAAATATTTGCATAAGAATCGGAAAAACACGATTGTGGTGAAATTCTTTATAACGTTGAAAATATTGAAGCTAGAGCAATGATATTTTCACCACAAACTTATATACATATAATATCAACAAAATCAATAAAAAAAAGTTTCGAAAATTTTTACTGAATTTTAGGCTTTTTATAGCAATATGCAAATTTGAGACATTTAATTCATAATAGGCTTAATTTTAGTTTCTAAGACTTAAAAATGTAATACAATATTAAAATTACGTTATTCTAGCTACAAACAAAAAAATTAAAAAATCGGTAAGTAGGTACAAAATTTTTTTAAAGCTATTTCCATTTTTTTTTTTGAAAACCTTTAATTTTTTTCGACATTTTGGTATGAATTATTGTTAAAATTTTAAAGAAATAATGGATTTATAACCTTGAAATTTTTATAAACTACACATAGTTTCACATTATGAAAACAAAACAAATTTGGAAATTCTTTCCCAATTTTAAGATATTTATAACAATTTTCCATTTTAAGTAATTTATTTTATAATAGTCTTAATTTTAGGTTTTAAGACCTGAAAATTTAATACAGTATTCAAAATACCGTCATTCTAGCTACACGAAAAAAAAAAATAAAAATTGGTCAATACAATAATTTTTAATAGGTAGCTATTTTATTTTCTTCGATAATATATATTATTTAGGTATAAATTGTGTTCAAATTTCGTGGAAATAATAGACCTATAAACTTGATATTTTCACTTAAAATGTATGTACATAAATTATAAGCATTTATTTTACATATTTTAGATATTTTTACACGCTTTTGGGCTACTATTACAAATTTTCAACTTTGAGTCATTTAATTCATAATAGGGTTTCTACTTTACAGAAAAATTCAATTTTTGCATTTTTTTTTTTATAAAAATATGTATTTATTCTACCCAACGTATGAAGTGCATGCCGGATTTTTAATATATGTTTTTAAGTAAAATCTCATAATTCAGTTTTTCAATAATGTTATAACTTATGTAATTTCCAAAAAGGATAAATACAATATTTAATATTTATACTCATAAGTTGTTTAATGAATTTATATTTCATTTTATATCTTTATTTATATTTTCATTTACAAATGTAATTAATTTTTGTTAGTGGATTTTATTTTGTTTTTGCCAACAAAAATAACAAAAACAATTGTTATAAAATATATTTAAGCTCGGATATTAAAAAATAAAACTTTTAAGGTAATAATAATAATAATAATAATAATAATAATAATAATAACGTAAATTAATTTATACCTATATATAACATATATCAATATTTTTCTACGCAAGGATGAGCATTGTTGAGTAAGTGAAGTTTTTATTCTTTACTTAGAGATGATAGTGATAAAATAAAATTTTTCTTTTTTTAAAATAAAGTGTTACTAAATTATTTTACTTTTTAACCAATAAAGGAACTAAGTAACTTGCACGTTACATACAAATAATTATATATAATGTTTGTAAGATTATTGTTTTTTTTTTTGACGTCCACATAATACAACCTTCACATAATATTTTAACTGTTAGATAATGAGTAAATTATTAGTTTATAATAATTTTGGCATCGAATAATTGTATAAAATATAATGATAATAAAATTGTGGCTTATAAAAATATTTCATTAATTAATCACTTCCGGAATATGGATAGATGACCACTAATTTTGATTACCTAAACATTATATTCACTATAAATATATTAATATAATACTTTTTTGTTTTAAAGTAATGTGTGTATTACAATAATAAAAATTGATTTTTAAAAAGTAAAATAATAAATTTATGTAATTAGTAAACCCGGAGGGGGTTAGAATACTTCCACGGTTACCTCGTGTCTATCGTAGAAGTCAACTGTAAGGAAAGCACCAAAGTGTTTTGCGTTAATTTCGTGTCTGAGTACGCAAGATAGGTTCAAAGTGAGTATAGGTTCGTGTAATGTAGGGACATTGATAGACAGGAGCAGGGAGTTAGCAGAAGTTTTGAGGAGGAGGAATTTAAATATTTACTGTGTACAAGAAACAAAGTGGAAAAACAAAAATAAAGGAAAATTGGCGAGAGGTATAAAACCATATACTCAGAATAACGACTAGTACCAGGAATGGTGTAGGAGTCATATTTAATGAAGAAATATGAGGAAAAGTGGTAGAGGTAATTGGGTCATTTTTGTTATAAGAGTAATATTAGAAAATAATATATTGAATATAGTAAATACGTATGTTCTATAAGTAGAATCTTAGAAATGCAAGAAAGAAGAGTTCTGGCAAGTGATGGACGAGGTAATGCAAGGAGTACAAGGAGTTGAAGATATTGTAATTGGTGGGAATATAAATGAACATGTAGGCAGAGATAGAATAGACTATGATAGAGTGCATAGAGGGTATGGATTTGTAAAAAGAAATGAGGCTGGAGAATGAATACTGGACTTTTTATCAGCATATAAATTAGCGATTGTGAACACTTATTTTAGAAAGAGATAAGGGCATTATATAACCTATAAGAGTAGAGGAAACAAATCACAAGTTGATTATTATTTTATATGAAAGATAGGAGGTTTCAAACAGTATAAAGACTGTACGATAATTTGAAGTAAAAGTGAGATAACACAACACAGGTTGATGGTTATAAATATTTGGTGTAGGAAAAAGTGGGTGCACAAAAATATAAATATAAGTAAGGAACCAAGGATTGGGTGGTGGAAACTAACGAGTGAGAATGAATAATTATTATTTACTGATTGAAACAGGAGTGTAAAACATAGAAGGTAATATAAACGAATTGTTGGAAAAGGTAGCAGAGGGTGTTAGGAGGGTTGCTAAGGAAGACATTAGCGAGAGTACAGGTAATATGCTTAAGGACAAACAAACATGATAGCAGACAGAAGATGTGCGGGAAATAATATCGAAGAAAAAATACAGCTAAAGAAATGGCAGAACACTAAAGAAAGGTAGAGTATAAAAGTTTATCTATAGCAGAAAAGCAGTAAGTAAAGTAAATTAGAGAAATATGATAAGTTGTATGCGAAATACAATATATAATGTAAATATTATTAATTAATTATTATATTATTAATGTATATATTGTATAAATAAAATAAAATGTAAAATGTTTGGGGCTTAAAATATGTAGGTAGGAGGGTGTTAACGAAGGAAAAGGAAGTGATAAAGATATAGAAAGAATATTTTGAGGTATAGTTATTAAATGAAGAATTTCTGAGAGAGGAAATTTGTCAAGTTGAGTGGAACAAGTAGGGTGGATTTAATAAGGAGAGAGGAAGTGCGAGAGCTATTAGAAAAATTACAAATAAGACAGCTGTGGGACTGAATGGAGTACTTCTAGTAGAAAAATGGAATGTATTAGGAAGTTTAGAAAAATAATGGCTTATTAATACTTTAATGAGGTACTAGATGAAGAAAAAACTCCAGAAGCTTGAAGGAAGAGTTGTATGGTAACAATATTTAAGAGTAAAGGAGATTAAACATTTTATATATTTTTGTATTTTTTATAAATTGTAAGTGCAAATACTTATATTCGTTTATATTTGGTTTATACTGGATAGTAGAGAAAAACTATACGTTTGTAGAAAACTGGTTAAAAAAATATTGAATAAAATCATAGGAGGGATGGAGAAATAGGTCAAAATGGAAAATTCTCTTGTTTTTGCATTTTTTCGTATCATTGTAATTTGTATTATATTGTAAATCAAAAATAATAATTAAAATTAAAAGCCATTTATAAATTCTTCCGTAAAATGTATGTATTTAAAAGACTGTGGAAAATAAATGCTTATAACCTTTAGCTGAAACATTAAAATGTTATACTATTTTTCTTTTTTTAATTTAATGTAAGCTAATAACCATTATTGTTGAAGTCTTTTAATCATTTCAAATAATAATAATTAAAAAAATAAACATCATTGTAAAATCAATAGCTTCATTGTTCCGCTCAGAATCGAAAAAAGAATGAACAATATCCAACGCGTAATTAAAAGTACAAAAAGTGTGAAACAAAAATCATAATTAAAGATATTTTCTCTAAAATACAATACAAATTACAATGAATTGAAAATATGTAAAAAAAAAATTACATTTTCCATTTTGACCTATTTCTCCTGTGTTTAATCCACAAATTTTTAACCGGTTTTCTACGAAAAAAAATGTTTTCTCTGCTAACCAATACAAACCATATACACAAAAATACAAATATTTGAACATGCATACAAATTTTTTTTCTTTTTTTTTTGAGGGGGGGGGGAGCGAAGTCTAGAAAAATGGACCTGTTTTAGTTGATTCTTTTTTTATGTCAGTTTTTGTTTGTACATGTAGTATTTTAATCGAAAAATAATATTTTATATCAAACTTTGATTAGAATTGTTTTTCAAATGCCATTTTTTTATTTTAAAATAATTTATAACATATTATTATAGTCTATTGAAAAAAATTCTGAAACACTATGAATATTGATTATATTACCATTATTATATAGTAAAATCAGAGTTTATTTATTAGAATAGACGTTATTATAGGTCCTTTTATAAAAGTAATTAAACCACTCGTGTTATACAATATTAATGCTTGTAGATTGTACATATATAGGTATATATAAAGTATGAAAGTATTAAATTATTCATAACTGTAGCCTATAGGTACCTATAGAATATACCTACGTATAAAATACAACATTATTATAAATTGAGGATCAATACTAAATAAATTTAATGCCTGCAGACTATATTAATCCTTAAAAGATTTGCAGAAAATTTTAAACAATAACGGGCATCATTTAGTTAATAAGTTAAAAAGTGTAAGATTCAAGTTATTGTTAACTTATTAAATTGTCTGGTTAAAATTAATCTATAGAAGTTAATAATCAGTTAATTTTATTCGTTCAAAGTAAGTAAATTAGGATCCTCAGTTTTATTATGCAATTTTTTATAATTTTTATCAAGTACATTTTTTCTTAAACTATAAAATTACACTGAAAAAGTTGGGAACTTATTACTTAACTAGTTATTTTAGATTCTGAGCGTAGCGAGGAAGCTTATGGTTTTACAATGATGTTTATTTTATTTTATTTTATTTTTATTTTTCTGTAAACACTTTTTCTACCAGAAGGAGTGCTCCGATCTTTACACTCATACCCGGTTTCCGGTAGCAAATTGCATCTAGTTGGTACTTTTGAGAGGTCATTTTTCAATTTTCATAA
>JAIPRL010011177.1:0-14031 GCA_025469235.1 Pemphigus obesinymphae
ATGTTACCTATTATACTTTATATAAAATTCATATTTAATATTATTGTTCCAATTTCTAGATAATCTTGTTATTATATTATTACGATGAACGAAAAGAGGAATATTATTTTGATTAAATTTATCATTATAAAAAAAAAAAATTATTTCATGATTCTTCTATAAAAATGTAGCCATTATATAAAATATTGTTTTTTTTAACCAAAAATGGAATAAATACAGGACCAACTCGGAAAAACGGGACAAAAAGCGTCCCGCTTAGAGTTTGTTGGGACAACGGGACGCAATGCTCAAAAACGGGACAATCCCGCAAAAAACGGGACGTATGGTCACCCTAACCTACTCTAACATTATCTACTCGGTGCATCAATTTCAATTTCTAGGACTATTATTTTCAGAATTATGAGGAAATAACCATAATTAATAATAAAAAAAATGCATTTTTTCTTTATGCCTGTAGTAGTTTAAAGAAAAACTTAAGAAAAATGTTATTTTATTATAATTTCAAGGTACCAACCGAATAAAATTGTATATCATTATCAATGTACAAATATGAACCATTTGAACCAAGTTGACGGGTCAAAAAGCTATAAATTAATTTTAAACTATTTTTTTATCCCATAAAAATTAATATATTATTATTGTGTTAGTTTGATCAGTTATATCAAATCTTATTTATACATCATTGCATATTATATTACTAACAACACGATAAAATGATTAAGTTTTAAAAATATTTTTTCGGACACAATTATCTTCTTGGTTATTGAAATTTACCTTACTGATCCATTAACTTTATTATACTCAGATAATTCAATTTTCCTCCATTATCTTTTATAACCAACTAAAATGAATAATTGCCTAATATAGGAATACAATTGTATATATTCAAACCAGAAGACTATAAAAATTTTTTTTCTTCATACACCTACTTCTATAAAACAGTTTTTGATTGTTTTTTCCATCTAATAAAAATGTAATCTTAAAAACGTAAAATTAAAAAAAGGTGCACTTCGCTCGTCGGGTGTCAGTAGGGATGGATGCACTATTCGCTACTAGGCAGAATACTCTTGGTGGATGCATTGCATTTGATAGCAATGATTAATCGTTGCATTCAATAAAACGATTCTGAGCGTAACTTCGGTGTAGTATACATAACTCTTAATATTAATTATATACTCAGTACCTACCTATGTACAACATTACATCGAAGATCAAATGTAGAAATAAATATGATTTAGTAAGACCTTACGTATATTTTAAAATGTAATATGACATATTTATAAAAGCTCAGTTTCATATAGGTACATATTTATCACTAGATAAAATATACAGTATATTTTATTGAATGTTCAGTTTAGGACATTTAATATTGAAAATTAATAAAATATTATGTAAACCATTTTATTTATAGGTAATTGATGTATATTACAATAGGTACTGTATAATATAATAGTAACATGATTAAACAGTCACGTTACATACAGTTGAATAAAATAATTAAGATAATAAACTTTAGGAATTGACGATTATCATACTTTTTGAGAGAATACACTTTTTGGTTTTTATTTATTATTTTTTTTTTTTACATAAAAATAGTTTGGAGAGAAGGTGAATGAGAAAAAGAAGATATAATAATAATTTATCATTCAATTCTATAATAATTAACATCAATTAATCGTTCACATTAGTATAAATTAATAGAGATAAACTAAATACACATATATTTTTATTTTGTGTCCATAATTAATGGGTATTACTATACTAAAATCATGGTCATATGGGAACCAATAGCATTAAAGAATATATGAATTGACTATTATGATTATTTTTGTAAGCCAAAAACATTGTAGCACCAATACACATTGTCATGTAGAAATTATACATTAATACATAATTAATTTTGTACTAATTATATTTTTTTTCATTCAATAAGCCAAATAATAACTTATATTTTAATAAATGACAAATGTTTTATAATTAGTATTTTTAATTTTCTTGAAATTATCAGTACCTACCTATTAAAATTGTATAGGTTTATTTCAAGAAATATGAACGAACGATCATTTGAAGTAACTAGAGTAATGTAAAGAACTATTGTATATAAGTTTAAAAAAAAATGTATACTCGCCATGTCCTTACAATTTTCCAACTTTGAATAAAATATAAAAAATAAACATCACTGTAAAACCACTAGCTTCCTCGCTACGCTCAGAATCTAAAAAAATAGACAGTGTTATAGAAGCAACAATTACCGCGTAAAAATAACTTAGAGTTATATTGATTAGTTGGTATGTAAATTATATAACATATACACACATAGATACTTACACTATACGTTTTACGAAGCCTTCCTAAAATGACACTATAATTAACTAAATAATTAAAAATCTGAACAACCAAAGTCGATTAACCCTCTGTCAATGCTCGAAAATTTCTCACTTCATCAATGACCGAGGTACCCGGGTACATATATTCGTTTTCGTACGTTAACACGTTAGGAAATTTTACATCGATCAATTGACCTCATCAATTCTATTCTTTTTTCATATTTTATCATATAATTTAAATATTTTACGCATTTATACATTTTTTAATACGCCTATATCATATAATAATTTATTACCATTTACTTTTGTGTATTTTAAAATGCAGGTACCCGGTTATTAAATAAGCATATAAAAATGTTTAGATTATAAAAACTAGAATAAAATTAATCAAAAATATTTTTAAAACTATAATACATAATAGATAATTGTTTAAATAATGGGAGTTATTTAAAAGTATATCAAGTAAGTTTTATAGAAACTGTAAATATATTTTTAATTATTTTGAAAAAATAATGTTCATTGACATAGATAATGGTTACGCTAAGTAACTTTTTTAATTACATTTTAACGAACAAAAATGGTTAGTCAAATCATTAAAAATTGAACTGAAAAATTATAGATCGTCACACAATATTTTAATCTTACTTATGTATTGATGTATAAGCATAACTTAATAAACAATTTTTTAAAGAAGTTTATATAAGTACCTATATATCAATAAAAAAAATTAATCAATAATAATAAGTACATCAATAATATTGAAACACATTCACAATATAAAAAAAGAATATTTTGATAAATTTAAATACAGACCATAGAATTAAATAAGTACCAATTTTAATATTTACAGTATTTGCATAGTACAGTGGTTTATGCAGAACATAAGTATGGCCCATAAAAGGTGGAATGTGAAGAAATGTGAAAAAATAGAATAATCTCTATTGAATGTAGAAGGAATACGAAAATAAATATTAGAAAATAGGTCTGGTGCATCCAAGGAGACATTAAGGAGAGAAGGAATTTTACAAGTATCACTTTCGAGTCAATGATCTGAGATAATGAGAATATTAAGAATAGTACGCATTAATGTGTAATCATGTTAGCTATATTCTATTTTTAGGGCAAATATGGCGTAAGAAAGAAGTTTGTTTTAGATAATTAATTCAATACTTAATTGATTTTTAGTTATATAATGATGCTGAATCATCACACAATATTCTAATATTATGTATCAGAGTATCAAACTAAAGCCTAAGAAAGCGTTTGAAAAGAGTTGACTGAAGTGAAATATTTGTATTGCGTTAAAAAAAATATAATTGTAATCTTACAAAATCATCACCAATTATGATATTTATTCGATGACGAATATTTAGAGAAGAGGTAAGCCAGGTAAGGTGGACAATAAGGTCTTTATAAAGAAAAACACGATCAATGAAAAAGTTATTTAGCAAATATCGATAGAGATTACTAGTTAAAACTCATCATTAAGTTAAGTAGTGAATGACAAGTAATACAAAATTGTAAATTTTTTGGGAATAAAGATAAAATATTGAAATTCATAAAAAAATAATTAAAGTACATTTTTTAGCTACAAATTACATCTTTATATTTTAACATAGTTACTATATTAGTATTTTGACATTTCTAAAAATAACAAATATATATTATAAAAAATAACAATATACCTATATATATATATATATATATATACATAATATTTAAAATTAATATATAAAAAGATAAAGTGTCTAGAATATTTAAAAAACTGTTATAAGAAATAACTTCTTTCAACACTAAGCTATTATAAGGTCACAAAATATAACAAAAATATTATAACTTACGGTCGAAACTATAGTTGTTACCTATAATATTTTTTTGAATACTTTATAGTCACATTTTCTTTTTTCTAATATATATTTAAAAGAGTATTACATTATTTTTTATTTTATTATTTTTTTAATTTTAAATATATATTGATTTATTTCAACGAGTCACTATAGTTTCTTCATACCGTCAGTAAAATTTCTGCCATTCAAGACTTCACTGCATCTTAAACTTCTTCGCCGGCATGAAATGGGTACCTTTGAGGTCAAAGAAAATATGGAAGCCACGGGGTACCAATTTAGCTGAATACTGTGGTGATAAATGGCCCCAAACTAAAACTCAGAGTGACGCTGATTGCCAGAAAGGGTCGAGTACAAAACAAATATATTTTATTCAAACATTCTATATTGTTCCGAATAAATATGTTCCAGATAAATATATTTAATATGATTTTTATTAGCGTACATAGTTCAAAACATATAATATAGTTCAAATAAAGAATTTATACGTATTAATTAATTATTAGCGATCATAAACGCGAAAACAACGAAACTCTATCACATATCATGATAATATATCTTTACTAGGCTTATTATAAATAAGTCAAGCGATGCCCAATCCTAGTATTACAAAGATATAAACGATATTAATAGCTATCTTTTAACAACAAATGGAAATCTTTATCTTATTTTGATTGTGATTTATCGGCCATCGCGCTTTACTTATCATTCACCAAGTTATACTTATAATTCAAATAATTTTCAAGCCATTAATATTTTAACATTTATTTTATACATTTTACATTTTATTTAATTGTTTTCAATGGAAATTTAAATTATGTACACGTTTTCTAAATTTTTAAATAGTATAGATGTTAATTCAATAAAATTTATTTCAAATATAATCAGATAATTATTGAATAATTATAATATTTCTGAAAATTAGGTATGGGGAATAAATAAGAACTTTGTGATTAAAATAAAAGTTTACATTCATAAATTAACATCAAAGTGTATATCATGTAGATCATATATTTATTACCATTATTAAAACTGTGTTCTCAGAAGTATTATTTGAATTTTAGGCAGTCTTCGAAATGGTTAAGAGTGAAAATTAACTTGTTAATTTGATAACAAATTTGTAATAATGTAAAGTTAAATGTAAGGGAAAATTTTATTGTGAAACAAATTCTTCGATAAAATTTAATGTAGTACGTACATACAAATGATTACACATAGGTAGAATATTTAATATTATATTATATATTATATGTGAATACATTTTGGGCACACTACAATTATAATTGCAAATTAGAATTTCTGCATTTTTTAAAATTAATACTCGTAACGTCATTCGTATACAATTTATTTACATTCAAGATTCATTCTTAGTAAATCTGAAACCACACATTTATATATTGAATGGAATTTTTCGATTAAGATGAAAATTAAAAACTAATAGACCAGTATTTTCTAATCCCGGGGTTAATCGGTTTTATGAATAAAAAAGTTTCTTTGGATTACTATCTTCATGAATAAAAAAAGCATTTACTTTATATTGACGATTAGCACATCAATTTTTCAGACTATGCAAAGCCTTGATTATTTATGAATTAAAATATTTTTTATATATTATGCTACATTAAATACGAGTGTAGATGACCAAAATACATTGAAAATATTCGTTTAAAAGATTTTAAAATTAATAAAAATGCGTTGTGGAAAAATACCAATGTTTGGAATGGTTGCATTCATAAAAATACCTTAATTTACCGTGAAAGAATTCATTTTAACAATTAATTTAAACCTACCTATATATTTTAGTAACGAATTTGAAAATATTCCAAATATAAAAATGTTTTTAAATCAATATTTACCCGATTTTATTGTTTTCGAATTATTCAACTATAATAAAAATATTAAAACATTTGTTATGCTTTAACAGCATTATAGTTATAATATTCAATATATTATACACAATTATTTTACCAATATAATTTATGTGTATTTCATATACTTTTAAACGTCTATTACTACCAAATAATTAGAGATACAATTTTTTTTCGAAATAACTGTAAATAATATAGTTAATATATATGTATATATTTATGTCTTAAGATTTTATTCTTTTTCTATTTTACCAGTTTGATGAAATCAGAATATTTAAAACCTAAAATAAATAATTATAAATATAAAATAAATTAAATGTGATGACTGTTGAACTAATATTGTTGTCGTTATTACATTTATGTAATATTCGAATATACTGACATTGCAGTATATTTAACAAGCTGTATATTATAAGAACATTTTAAATTAAACTATGCAAAATAAAAACATAGCAAATATTTTCAAAACAATGCCATATATATATTTATCAAATATTGCTCAACAAGAAAGTTACAACTATTAAAACAATTGTGTTTGTAAATATATGCATTATTTAAAAAAAAAATGAATTTCGAATGTAAATGCATTTATTAAAATGAATGTTCTAAACGCTGAAAAATATTTAATACCGATCATAATGCGTTTTGTATAAGAATTAAACATTAATATTATACAGATTTTGAGATTTGTATGAACACCTAGGATGTCATTTTAAAATAAAATAAATAAAAAAATAATTGGGAAATACAAATTAAATTGGTATAAGTATAAATTGTTAGTATTATTAAATTTTTTAAATATAACAAATATTACGATATATTTGATAAATACTATAGTTATGAACTAAATGACTATTTTGAATTTAAACATAAATTCATATTCAAATTATTTACATTAAACCTCCTACATCGATATTTTCAACGTAAAGTTGTGTGACATATTATTCTGTTTCTATAATATATTCCTTCCCTGTTTCAAGTTATATATTATAACTTGGGCATTGGGAAAAGAAAAAATGTTTTAATGAAATTTAATTTGTTTTTTTCAAAATTTGATTTTAATTGTAGCTGTAGGGTTGAATGAAGAATAATATTTTACGTAAAACTTCTTCTGTTGTAGGTAATAATCACGCGTTTTACATTTATTTTTTGGATATAAAATAAATTTCGGCAAAATTAACGATCATTAGCGTTTTTGAGATACAACCTAAAGCTCTCCCGAGGGTTAGTGGACTTTGTCAGATTATAGTTATAACATGGACAATCAGGAATTCATTACTATAACAAAGCTTTTTATATTATTATTTGCAAAGAATAAATTAATATATATTTTAATAATAATTCTTAGTTATGTCAAAAACTATTTAAAACAAATGTTTCTTATTTCGTTATAACTTTGTTTTTATATAGTATTGAAAAAAAAATCAAATTGGACTTCGTGTACTATCAGAATAATAATAAGCGATGAACATATTAGTTTTAGGATAGTGTATTTTTTTTTCGTTATGTCTGTATACAATTGATTTCGGGTAGGAATTTTGGATTTAAGAGATTTTGAGATGTAAAATTAGTTCTGGTCTGACGAGATCATTTTTTAATTTTTTCGGTAGTTTTATTTAGCGTGAAGAAATAATTTCTAATTTCCCGGTTTCTAAACATATATTAATAAAGATTATGAAACAAAACGAATAATATCTATCACTCTAGTAACTAAATCAACAATGTCCCCTTTATCGATGTAATAAAAAATATTAAAAAAATAATGTCTATCTTCCAAGTAACTAAATCAACAATCGTAACCATGTATATAATATTTTACGAATGTAAGGAAAATATCATAATAGGAAATACAATTGACATAGTTATCTATCTTATTATTATTATTATTATTATTTAATTACATAGATTATTGTGCCGAACTTCGCTCAGAATCATCTATTGAATCCAATAATTTATCATTATTGCTATCAAATTTGAAGTAGTAATAATAGCCACACTATAGGTGCACTATTCTGTTATAATAAGCCCATTCTTTTCGTCATTATTAAGAACAAGTATATCCACTTTTCTAAAAATATCAAATAGAAACACGACTCAATCTGCGTGTTTCATCAACGATGGAAAACAATAGTTAACTTTGTCTTCGAATAGTATGAGATGTTTGATTATAAGTATTTTTAGTTGCCAACAACAGTATAGATACCGTATTGCTATCGTATATGCTCATTTCTGCTGGCTGTAAACACTATACACGACCTACACTACTCATTATTTTGGTTCAAACTACCCGGTCTCCGTGTATGATGTATTGGAGATGTTTTATCCGTTATTTTTACTATAATGTTTAATTATAATAAGTATTTTGGAATAAAATATAAATAAAAACGCATAGAACAGGGGTGTCCAAACTTTTCGGAATACTGGACCACATTATGCGAGTAGACGATTTCGCTGGCCACATACATTTCTATAAAAAAAATAAATAAACAAATAAGAAAAAAAAAATCTCATTAACTAATACGCCGGCATTTATGTGTATTTCAGACCTTCAAACATTTTACGCCAGGTAAAATGTTAATATATATATATATATATATTTTTTTTTTTTCATAATATATATATATATAAGTAATTGATGATTTTGAAATGTACGTAGGGCCGCAATGGTAATTTACCGCAAGCCGCGAGTTAGGAACCCGTAGAACATCATAAAAACATGTGAAAGTATATTACAAAGTACGCATTAAAAAATAAAAATTACGCGGCACTACACCGAGTGAATTTCACGGCACCTATTCGCACTCGTATTAACATTCTCTGCACATCGAATAAAAACCGTTCGCCGATTGGTTTTATGGTATCTGTGACGACCATATAATTTGATAATACGTGATTATACCGACGTAAATTATTTGGTTAAAAAAAAAATTGATGGTTATCGAGCGTTGTTTACCGCTGTAATGTAATTTAATCACATCGTGGGTTTCTGATAAATTATAGGAAAATGGTACACCGTAAAATCGGAACTTGTTGTGGTAGGAAACAGTAGCAAACGACAATCAGTAAACGGTGAAATGCTTGCCATAAAAATTGATGTTGCCGTTTGACGGTAAACACCACACGGTGCACTGCCGTAGTGTAACGTCACCCTAACGCGATGTGTTCAAATGCCTTTCGAAGAAAGTTCATTTTAAGATATAATAGGTATGTATTTACAAATAGGTCTTATTACGACCTATTTTTATTTTGATATTGCTAATTTTGTTTTATATAGTTTGTGTTATAATGGCGATATATTTTAACCACGTATTTAGTCAGTTCTTTTTTTTTGGATGAAGATTGTCATCTGAAAGAAATTCTGATAACACATGATTTTCATTCACTGGTTAATAATTTCCTATTTCACGTGATCGCATGAATTAATATTCTCATTCAAAACCAAATTTTAACAATTTATTATGTCCAATATGTCTAATAAAATGAATACAGAATAAGTAATAAGGAATAAAGAATAAATGCTAAATTATTAAATTTATAATTATCATTTTGAAGTTCGTCTAAATGGTTTTTTTATCACTAAATTATATCATTTCAACGAAAACGAAAAAAAATTCAAAAAGCGTTGGTTTAAATTTATAATGTCATATTTTATCAAATTTTCGAATTTAGTGGGCATAATATAATGAAATATTTACAAAAATCGATTTCATAAATATTCCTATATAAAATATAGAAAAATGTGTACTATTTTATTGATCATTCAATAAATATATTATTATGATTGTATGAAATTTTACATATAATTTTATACACCTAAAATTAGCCTAGAAACAAAATCAAAGAAAATAGCAGATTACTTTTATCTGTCTCGTTTATTTTTATGATAAATATATATTTAATATTAAAATGTATTTTATTAAATTTGATTGCCTACTAATAATATGTTGTTAAATTAATGTAAAAAGTATTAAATTAAATTAAATGGATTTCACGTATTTACACACTTTGCATAGGTTCAACTAGTACCATACGTGTACAAAAAAATATCCAAGTTTTGCGTAGTGTGGAATAAATATAAATTGATGTTTGCAATAACACTGCAGCCACACATATTTCTAAATATTATATTGTCATATTATGGTATTCTGTATACTAAACGTAAAATATATAAATTAATCAGCTGATTGACTTATTGGTGATTGATTTTAAGCATGGACATATTATACACATTATATAGGTTAGGACGTACAAAGTATATAGTATATACGAGATATATATACATATATTGAACGACGGATAGTCATAAATATTATAAATATTTTTCAAAAGCCTATTTAAATTGTAATTAATTGTTTTATGAAGTTAGAAGCGGTTTAAAACCGTTAACCGGTTATGAGACGTAGAAGTGGTTATAAACCGAGAAGCGTTTACCCTAAAAATTAGAAAGCGGTTTTTAATCGATAAGTGTTAACCACCTATTTTTAAATATTCAAAGAACCGTTTATCGGATTTCAATGTATTTAAAAAACCGCTTAATGCCGGTTACTGGTTCTCAAATTTTTTTCGCTCGAACCCGGTTACCGATATTTTCGGAAGCATTTTAAGCCCTGATATATAGAAACATAAAATTAGATTTTTAATTTTAACAAAAATGATAAATAGGTATATATGTACAAAGTGCAAGAGTTAATGAATTCGAAAATTATTCTGAATATAACTTCAATTGTAAATCATCCTTATATTTGTTATCAGGACCAGTGTCACTTTTATCGTACACATTGGTTATTTTGTAATTTTATATTTTCCAGGAAAATACATTCCATTATAGAGTAACATCAGTGGTTGAATTGGAAAAAAAAATAATGACGAACTTTGAGCTTAGTTAAAAATCAGCGTTCCGGGACATATTAAAGAAAAGCTAAGCCATGAAAGATTTCGTCCACCATACCTCCTATCTAAAGTTTCTTAACCTTTTAGATTATTATACAACATGAATAGAATAGAAAAATCATATAAAAAAATAATTGTTGGGTTACATATTTTCAAGATAGCATAGATTAAGCATTTAAATTTAAATAATTCAACACTTTTCCTTTTAAATGAACAATCGAGGAATTTGTAGATGTAGACCGAAATGAAGTTTATCGATATCGCATTGATTTCGCCATCCTTTTAGGATTTAGCCATTCACAGATAATGAAGATTATTTATTACCTATATGATACTAATATGATTTAATATGATCAACTATTCAACAGTTTATATTATGTTTTATATCTAAAAGTTATTATGTGATAAGGACAAAAAACATTCATTATTATAATTTCACGAATTTTCCAAAAAAAAAAAATAATTTTCAAAAAAGTTATATAAAAATTAAAACAAACACTGCGTTCCTTGCGTTCCTTGATAAATAAATTAAGGGGTACGCTGTTAAATATGAAAAAAATGAATAGTAGCTCCGTCCCCCTTCGTTCCTCCCAAATTCACCACTGAGTAACATTCCACACAAAACTGAAGCTAAAACCGGTATTTCCTTCTACCCATTATTTACGTCAGCACTATACGTATTATCAAAACACAGGGTTTCACAATAATTATTGAATTTTACATGTATTATACACACAAAAATAGAATTTAAATATTATTGATTAAACTAAAATGCCAGTTATATACATATATTTTTTAGCATTTATAGTGAAATTTAAGTTTATTTAAATGACAATTTAACCCAGTATAACAATTTAGTTTTATAAAATGTCTAAATAAATAAATAAATAATAAAACTAATAATATTCGTAATCGCAAAATATTTTATTACATATCATGCAGTAAATATTGTTAAATTTATCGTTAAGTAGTAGTTTATGACTATATGTATGTAAAATTTAAGGAAATAATAATGTTTCAGCTAAAATATAGAAGTTTTCAGTCGACGATCTGTATAAAATGAAGTCAAATTATTTTATGGATTGAACTGGAATAAAGAAACTTAAAAGTTACTGAATCAAAAATACATCAGTGTAAAAAGTTAGTGCAATAAATCGCTATTTGAATAATTCACTTTTACAACTATATAGGAAATTTGGGCATTATTATTATTATTATTATTATTATACAAGCCGGAAATCAAAATATTATGTGTAACTGCATTATTTCAGGACGATAAATCCTGACTAAAGATCACGTTCATGTTACAAGGTTGGCCTATTATCTACAGACTTACAAATTATTTGAATACTCTTTATGTATTTAGAATGATTTTTGATTATTTATTCGATGAATATATATTTTTTAACACCAGGGAGTAAGAAACTAGGGAGACAATTAGACCGATGGTGATAACAAGACCGAAAAGTTGAAAATTATACCGAGTGCAAAAATTAAGGTGATATCTACATCTCAATTTTAATTTTTGAAGTTAGATAATTAAAATACTCGGATATGTGGCTAAAATTTGAAAACTCTAAATATATTTTTTTATAGATTAATATTTTTTTTTACAGTTTAGACATAAACCCATTGCAGATTATAGAATGAATTAAAATGTCGAAATATCGAAAAAATTAATGTATTATTTGTGTTTATACGGTACTTTATAAAGGTTCGAGTATCAGATTTTCTATTTTCACATTTCCTATTTTTTATAGAAGCTTCGTGTAATGTGTTATCGTATCAACTCATTGTGATTACAATTCGATTATAAACAATAAATTATTACACTGCATAAAAGAAAAATTGTTACCATATTGTTGTGTGATATTTATTAATAACAGAATAGGTATGATTTTCAATGTGCGATCAAACAGATTATTTCACGAACATAAATATATACACTGCCTAAAAAAAGTTCGGTTATGTAATAATGAGCATAATGGAGCTCAATATAGAACTTAAAGCGATATTGAAATTAAGAGCATTTATAGTCTGCACATGTTTGTTGAATTTTCTAAAATTACTTTAACTATAGTTTTATTAGTTATACCTAAATTATAACAGGACCGGCGTTATATTTTCAATAGGTAATTACCGTGGGTTTGTTATTTAAAATTAAAAGTTAACAAAAAAAAAACATTTAATTCGTTAAGTTCAAATTTAAAATAGGTAGGTAAAATATTAATTTAATTCGACAAAAAGTAGGTATACATTTTTTTCGTCAGAAAATTTTAGATTAAACATTTAAGATATACTATTCAGCGTGTTTTCCCACATTTAATTTGTTTTTAATTAAATGCTCTATATTCTAATGCTAAACATTTTAAATAAATATTTTAATTTTATGAAGATAATTTTTACTTCTTTTTTGTATAATTATTGTACATAATTTAATCAATTATTTTATAATAATAATGTTATAAGTTTTTTTTTTCTTCTGTAGTTACCTACAGATGGTAATAATTTATTAGTACCTACGCACTTATATTTACGTACGATGATAATAATTTTGCCTACGTTTGTATCATTTAAGTATAGCTCGATCGGTTCAGCGTGAGCACAAAAATTATTAAGTAAGTGAAGGTCGGAGTTTCGAATCCAATCACCGAAATTAAGATTTTTTGTAAAATGTACATAAAAAAAAAAAAAACTTTGCGTGAAGATAGTACAACAATAAGATAAAGTGGGGTTGGTTAATTCAATGAAAATGCATTGTTACTGGAAAAAATTTTTTTGGAGGGGAAGTGGTTCAGGTGAATGGTTCAGGGTTGCATTGAACCTTGCCATGCAATGTTGTATGAATTTTAAAAAATGTTTCAAATAAAATTTACTGAAAGATTTAGCAACATTCGATCAAACCAAATTGAATGTTTATTAAATGTTAAACATTTTTTTTTTTTTTTTATTTAAATCAATATATATATTACATAATAAACAAAGAGATTATCTACCTACTAAAAGCAAGCTTGTGGTGAAGGTAGAGAGCGACAGTTTAATTACACATAATAATAAAAGAAAGAGAAAAAAGAAAGATAAAAATAAATAATATGAACATGT
>JAIPRL010011178.1:0-14028 GCA_025469235.1 Pemphigus obesinymphae
TTTATCATTGCTTTCAAATTCAATACATCCACCAAAAGTACCCTACCCAGTAGCGAAGTGCATCCACCAATACTGACACCCGACGAGCGAAGTGCTTCCACAACCTACTGACCGGCTTTTTTTTTAAATAGTTTTTAAAAGTTTGAAGAAAAACTACCTTTTATAAAGGAAATAACACGAAAAATTATTCATGTATTTAATATAGATATAATATTTATAATTAACAAAAACCAACGAAAGTTATTATACGTCAAAAAATAAAAATGCCAGAAACTTGAAATTTACACCAAATATTTACTATAACACCACGTATTTTTTATTATTTTTATGAGCCTAATACTCATGTCATGTATACTGAAGTTTTCCTCAGAATAGTATTATCGAAAGAAGCGACTTGTCATTAAAAAGAAATATATATTATAAAAATTAACAATATATAATATTTTATAAGTATTTAGGTATAGACATACTATCTTTTTTTTTTCAATACTCTCGGCACTAATTCATTTTTATGTTATTATTTTATTATTATTTTTTATAATATACAATATATTAATTTTACTTATATATATATATTGAAGTGATCTTTATTTTTAAACTATCGAATTTATGATTTCACACCCTTTTATTTTGTTTATTACCATAAGAAAGTAATTTAGGTTAAATTTGGTCATGATCAATATGATTATATATTTATTTTTATTTTATAGGTACTTATTAAAATTTTTGAATGAATTAACTTTTAAATTTTAAATTAATATTGCTTTCAAATTTTTCAATATATCCACCACCGGTATCCTATCCAACGATCGATGTGCGTCTATCCACTATTTACAGGCTTTTTATATATACTATTCTTCTTCTTCTTTTCCTCCTTCGCCTTCTTTCCCGACTCTTTGGATTCGATCATTATTCTATAGATTATTTTATTATTAAAAATGTTTTGAGTCTTACAAGAATAAGATGCAAACTATAAATTGGCCACCCCTGTTATACACAATATAATATATATGTACATACAAATGTAGAGTATGTAACGTCATATATCTATACATGACATTTTTTTTTGACAAAAACCCATAATAAATTACTATGCTTTCAGTTAAACGCATATATTACACCACCATTGTTGGTGCGGTTCTTTTGTATTTTAGTGTATTTTCATACTATATATACGTTGTATAAGTCAATATTTTTTTTACCATTACGAAAACGTGAGAAATATGCCAGGCTTGTAATAAATTATTATCCCGAATCACGAAAAATAAACGAAATAAACCACCCTTGGTGTGGGAGGATACAATAAGCCTATAACATAATATAAATAAAATATACATGTTGTTCGGGTTGTTTGCAGATAGACCTTTTTAATTTTGAAGGTTTTGTCGACGATCACGATTTTAGGTATTGGTTTTTTTCTTTATTATGCTTCATTATTCTTTCATTATTTAAGAATCTATTTTTCCTTCAAACATTAGTTATAACGAACAACCATAATGTAGTATTATATTATTCTTGGATTTATCGCCGTACCCCAATAAAGACCTTCAATTGTGCATCCCGTCCTGTCGACATAATTTATACTTAAACCTAATTCTATATGATGTCGTAGGTATATAGTATCTGCTCGTGTATAATAGTATATTGAATTATATTAAAACGCTTAAAATACTTGTCCTGTAATTTATTTGGAAAAATAAAATGGTTTTAATTTTTAAAATTAACTTTTCAGCTCAGCATACAAATAACAATTAACTTTGTCCTCCACGTCATTCTAATAATAAAATTATAAAATATAGAACATAGGTAAAATAATTAATTAATTTTTTTAACATATAAATTAAAAATAATATATAAACAGGAATAATAAATGAATTTATGAATATTTATAATGGCTAAAATGTGATAACTTTGAAATTCAAAAGCCTGATTCTTGGCCTCGGTATCAAGATTAATGATATTAACCGAGTATTGTAGATATATTATATTATTATATTATATTTCACTATATGTATATTATGATATAACTAAATAAGTTATAGTGATTTAATATAGATACTAGATAGTCATATTATATTTGAATATAGGACATTCTCCCTCCGCTGACATTCTTCCCCCGTTCGTCACCGGTGCGGTAGGACATTCTCCCCCCGAAAAATTTATTTTTATATAATCAAATAAAAATAACAGTTATTATATTAGGTATATTATTATAAATATATATTATATACAATTTAGGTATATTTCTACTTTACCAGAGAATTCGATTTTTGGAATTTTTTTTATTTTCGAGGTTATGTAGTTTTTGGCGCTGAAAACGATGGTGCAATCAGAATTTGGCAGTCGGACTTAAAGTTTAGAAGTTGTAACAATTTAAAGTTGGGTGATTTTATATACCCAGTCAATTTTACCTGTCGTACCTATACCTACGTCCTGTAGTTTAATGGAAAAATACGGCAATGGCCGGCAAAATTCAGAGTGCGCGGACCCCGGCTCGAAGCTGCCTTTTTGTTTCGCATTTTTAATTAACTAATTTTATTTTTTACCAAAGTCACCACTCATAACTGTTGTTTTTATTTGATTATATAAAAATTAATTTTTCGGGGGAAGAATGTCCTAGGTAAAAAAAAAACGGGGGGAGAATGTCTTACCGCAACGGGATGAATGGGGGAAAATGTCCGCGGGGGGAGAATGCCCGGATACCATTATATTTGTATGCATACATGATGATCGCTATCAGTAAACCTTAGTCATTATTTTGTTAACTATTAGGATCGTCTATACTATGCGTTGTTATATAGGTATCCATACACTCGAGTTTGGACTATGAGCAATATAGATTGCCACATCAGACAGTGGTGTACAACCGATATGTAGAGGAAATAATCCAAGTTTTCCGGTAACCGGACGAGTCATTGGCCATCCATGATAACATTCTCATCACTTCTACACTCAACTGTTTTATCTTCCCAACTACTGCCCAACATTATTTTCTATACATCATTGCAGGTCTCACCACTGCCTTATAAAATTTACCTATTAACCAAATAGGAATTCTTTTGTCAAAAAAAAACACCTGACACTTTACTTCATTACATCTAACCACACTTAATACATACAATAAATAAACACTAAACGTCTGTATATAATATATTATAGTTCTTATAGTAAGAGTAGATTACTATAGTATAGTATAGTATAGTAGGGTACCATATTGTGTATTTATAAATAGGCATTAGTATTATTTGTATTATTTATAAGTAGGTACATATATACTAAAATTTTATAATTGTATATTGTTAAAATAATTTCATGTTGGACAATGAGTCTTCATAGTACATAATAGTAATACAGTTGCAATAAACATAAAATTTAACTTGTTTCAACCATATCACTTCAAATAAAAAATAATAATAATAACATAGCAGTTATTTTAATTCTGTGTATTGTGCACAATTTGTTCTTATTTAAATAATATATAGAGTAAAGATTTATTTTATGATTAGGTTTAATAATTTATTGTTGTTTTTTTTTTCGTTAAATTTACTATTATATTTTGTAAATTTAAATTAAAAGGCAATTGATTAATTTCGATGTAAGTACACAATTCAAAACATATCGATAAAGCTAAAAAAATTAACTATAACTTTTAGATTACCTAATTTAAGTTAACTAAAATCTGGTTTTAACTTTTTAGTTAAAAACCTGTTCTTATAAACTTAACTTTATCTAGTTAATTATTTCATTATCTTTGCCCAAACCTTGTTAATATTGTTATTATAGTGATATGTGTGTTACTATATTTAATACCTTTATAAAACATAAATATATTAAATAGATATTATTAGTTATTAGGTTTAACAATAATGGAATTTTTTTCCTAACTGTTCCTATTGTATACCTATATACTATATAGTGGTACATATATACTAGATAAAACGTACTTGCTTAGATTTCTGTGTTACTTGATAAAATAAAATACATACTAGATAACCGACCATTATATTTGATAAGTTAAACCAAATGTAAAAATTTTTCGATTTTAATGAACGTTTTATACATACAAAAGAAGTGTTGGCTCTAGGGGTGTGGGTAAAATATCAATTTTCCCGCCATGGCATCATTTATTTTTTATTGTATTTTACAATGTATGACCTCATTTTTTATATAATTATTATTAATATCATAAAAATATTTAGACCTCTCCTTTGTTCCTCTACAAAAAATCTAACATTAAATCCTACACTTGACATACAAAAATGAAACGTCAATGTACAATTATATTACTGTTTGAATAATGAAGCAAAAAAAATACGCAAATTATCAATATTATTGTAAGTGTATATATTTAATTTAGTGTAAATTATTTCAAAAGCATAGAGTGAAAAAAAAATTAATTTCGTAAATTTATTGTAAATTACAATTTTATCTCTACGATAAAATAAAAGACACGAAGAATACGATGTGTTATAATATCATAGGTCAAGATATACATATAATATTATATATGTGTGTAGATGTAAGAGCGGAGCACATGGAAAGGGCACTTCACCCCACTCCCAATACCAAAATTGCAGTTAGAGAGCGCTGACGGGAAACCGGTACTCGACAACCGAATGCAACAAACCATTGTCGACACATAGCACGCTACTGAAGTTGAAGACGGTCATTTCTCGCGTTCCGGTTCTCCTCTGTCATCTGACAAAATATCGCCGACGTCTTTGAATTCGATCGGATCCATGAATACAATATTATAATTTTCAATTTTTTTCAATTTTAATATTTAAAGTATATATTTATATATTTAATTGATATTTTCCGTTTTCCTTTTTATGACGATTCGAGTGTTGTAGGTATATAGTTTATTACGGCCTGAGGCAATGCAGTCCATAGGAGACACCCAGCAATGTTTGCAAGACGCAGTCCTAGCGGTTTGGTACGTATTTACATATATTATTATATTTTTTTATATAAGTAATAAATTATCAATAATAAATTAGAAAATTAAATATAAAATTGCATTAGGAATAAAATACTGTACCTACTTCAAATTAAAAGTTTAATACAAAAAAAAATTATTGTAACCTTATACCTACCTATATATATTGCTAGATGGAATTATTATAATTTTCTTAATTTCACTTTTTAAAAATTTTAAAATCTCATATACTTGAAAACATTACAGTTGGGTAATAGTAATCAATAGAGAGCACAACAATTACGAATTAGTGTTTATTATTTATTACTATTTATCTTTGTAATGTGGTGGTATTGGTAAGGGCATTTTTGTGAACCTTTGGCCAATTCACGGTTAGCAGTCATTAAAACGGACAGGTAATTTCAGGTTAGTTTAGATTGTAAGTTGATTGTGACTGTGATCTGTTCGATATTTTTATTTTCCGTGTACGTTTACGATTTAGCTATATTTCGTATATTAATCGGTTGGTTTCAGAGGTGTTACTAATAGGGCTAACTAAACTAAACTAATTAATTTTTACACGTCAGAAATTAAACACAAATTGTGACTCTATAAAATGTAAAATTCAATGGTTGAAGGGATTGTGATTTTATCTTCATATATTGTTAAAAAAAAATGTATATAGAATTGTAAGCATCCATAAAAAAATTCAAAATTTTAAATCAAATTTGTCCTAAATAATACAATAATATTTCTTAAATCAAAAGTAATACATCCTTAATATTAATAGATTTTTATAAATGTTTATTAGCAAATCATACTAATAAATGATTATAACAATAAGTAAACTATATTTCGGTAAAAGTCTTAAAATACTAATTATCAGAAAAAAAATGTATTTCTATATAAAGGTAAATAAATTAAAAATTATATTTTAAAATTTTTCATTTAATTAAAATATATGCATATTTAATATATTATAAATATATTTCATTATAAATTAACTCTTTTAAGTTATAATCCAATAATAGTTATATTTATATTACTACGTATTAGTATTAAACTACTCTACTATAAAATGTAATTATACATTTTATTTTTAAATAATAACATTATTTCTAAAACAATTTTAGAAAACTTCTAATGATTATAAAATTTAATTTAATGTTTACTCAAATTTTTGTAAATTATAATCCTTTAATGAACATTATTATATAATATCATAGATATAATATAATATCTATTAACTATAATATATTCATATAATATTAGTTAGATACATACCTATTTTGCTTAAAAATTGCATTATGCATTTCATCTTAAAATTCTATAGAATTTTACAAAACTAATAAGAATTAATGAAATAAAATTTATGATTCTAGAATATTTTTGAAAATTACAACCTTTTTAATGTACACAAAATGTAAATTATATATATTTTTATATAAGTGCCTATAATATTCATGAATATAATTTATATTATGTAAGTACCTAATTAGTTATAATAATAGTTATAAATACACGTCAAAAATAATATGAAATATAAAATTATGAGTTTAAACGGTACAAAAAATCCTATTTATATTGGTAATAATGTATTTTATAATTAAATAGTTTTAATAAAGTATTAATATTTAATTAACACATCCACATTTATGTATATTATATAATACATTTATATTAACTAAATTCGTCCCAATATTAATGTAAGTTTTACATTATTCTTGAAATAAGTCGACATCTAATATTGTTAATAAGGTATAAACAACTTTAGATATTACTTTTCAATCAATATTGATAATAATTACTAATTTGTTAACTATATATAATGTGTAAGTATTATACATATTTTTTATGTGTATATTAATGAAAACATGAAAATATGTTCTATGAAAACATATGAGAAAATTCTGTTAAATATGTAGGTACTTAACTATATTTATAATTAACAGCATATAAAATTTCATAATATTTTATAAGTGAATAATATTTTATAATTTTATAATTTTTAATTTAACATTAAAATTAAAATAATTTTGTCTTCATTCACTTTAAAAATACAAAAGGAAAGTATAATATATACTATATATAACTTTATATCATCCTTTTAAATAATGGTTGTTCAATAAATATGTTAGAAAAAATAATTGAATAATGTAACGAATTATTGACAAATAATATTCATAATTGAATATACTCCATCTGTATGAAACGTTACAAATTTTCAATTCATAATTCTTTATTAATAATATATATTTTACTGTATGGTAATTCGCATATTTAAACAAAAATTGAAATCTATGTTTGACATTGACATTGGCTGATGTCTAATACGAGTACTTTCTCAATTTAACATATTTCGATCATTGAGAAGTACTTGTATTAGGGATTATACAATGTGCATATATTTATACCTTTAATTTTGCAATACATTATTATAGATCGCGCAAATTTAATTCAATGTATGTATAATTGAAACTTTTATTACATATTATATGCTCATATCATGTTAAAATCGCCAAAATTTGTATAAATAAAATATAGTATAATATTGTAATTTTGATACAATTAAATAAATTAGTTAATAATAAGTATAGCTATAAGTATTTGTAGTACCTACCTATGTGTAAATGGATACGGTTTTTAAGAATATAAACAAGTAAAAGAATATCAGTTTTCGGGATACAACGAACAATTTTTTTATAGAAAATATTTTATTGGTGAAATAAATTTTTTTTAAATTATCTTATTTATATTTTAACACATTTTTCAAAGTACATTTATATATCTTAATTTAATTGTATCGTCAATCATATTTAATTGTAGCTATTATTATGCTTAAATAGACAATACAATATATAATTTTACATTTTCTCACATATGAAGTTGTGACTGTGTACGTACAAATACAACACTAACAAGATTAGTTAAATTATAGTTATATAAGTTTTATATTTAAATTAAAGTAATACTTTTTAAGTATTTTACAAAATCTGTATTCCACTAGACATTGGATTTTTTACTGTATCATTCATTGTATTTATTGTTAAATAATATTATATCCAATAATACATGCATGTACAGTAGAAAATTTAATTGTAATTTACTGCAATGAACTATACTCGAAGATATGTATTTTATTAAATTTTCGTAATGTCGAAATTGTAAATCTAAATGATGAAAAATTCTATAATATAAAGACATTACGAGATTTCAAGACAACAATTAGATTACTAGTAATATTTAGCATTTAGATGATTATGGAATTTTACTACTCATTATTAATTTAGTGCTATATCCTTAAATTAAATGAAATTTATATAAATTGATATGTACTTATTAGATTGCAATGCTGTATATCATTGGGCAACATATATGAATATTTCTGGTTGTTCTTTTACTTAAAGTAAATATCTCAGATCATAATCATTGAATAATATTATAATTTATTTACCTTTATGATCATAATCTTATAAGGGGTTTATTTATTTCATTAAATTTCATATTCACTATTATTTAAAAGATAGATTCATTTATTAAAAAAAAAATCTAATAAAATAAGCTGTGATGGAAATTAAATTTGTTAATTTTAATAAATTATAATGTATGTTAAATTGCTAATTTATTACATAATTGGAATGTTATGTTAAATTAATGCATTGTTAACATTTCAATTCATATTGCATTTAAAATTATGTATACAAATATGTTATAGAGAAAAATAATTAAAATTTTTTGGAATTTTCTAGACTAAATATATCTTTCAGTTAAATATTGTACCTAAAATAAATATATAATATATTAATGTATATTCTATATACAGTACAAATTTTGTTATATCAGTATGAGCTATTATATTCAATAACATTTTTTTTTGTGTGTAAATGTTGAACTTTTATATGCGCTTATAAATTTGGATATGACATTAGGCAATATATCCAAATATATTTAGGTATCTTAAAGTATTAAAATCCGTCACCAAATTTAGTCAAATATAGTCAGTGTATTTATTGTTAATGGTCAATACCCCTTGCATGTAAAGTAAATAATTAAATTGTAATGTCATGCAATATATTATAGAAACATATTTTGTAAAATTATTTTATTGTTATAGTTTGGAAGTATTGAAATTAAACTTGTGATTTGGTATATATAGTAAAATATTTTATAACAATAAATTAAAAATAACAGTAATACTGCATAGTAGTAAATTTACTTCAATATTTATAATAAATATCTAAATAACATTAATATCAATGCAGATTATTATTATTATTATTTTTTATGATGTAGTGTTAGTTATACAATAATTATTAATATCAAATAATTTAACGTATAATGAATAGTCAATACAAAAACTAAAAATGATGATCTATGACAAAATTTGATTACGTGTATCGTATTATTAGTGCAATAAAATTACAAAATTAAATATTCTAATTTCAATAACTTCTCATTATTATTTTAATATATTTCAAATTAAAATTACAAAAATTAATAATTAACTCTTTATTTATTTCATTTTGATTTTATTGAACTAATACAACGATATTGTAAAATGACGATAACATTATATCTGATTTAGTTTCTTAAAATGATGGAGTATTTATATATATATTATAAACAAATATTACCATTTTATTAATTCAGTAAATATACACAAATACACATACACACACACACACACACACACACACACACACACACATATACATATATATATATATATATACAAAATACAGTCTATAGCTGCAGTCAATTTAATAATAGTAGTTTGTATAAAATAATTAATAATTTAAAATATTTTAAAGCAATGATTCATCACAATGATAGATTGTTTAACTTTAAAAATAAAAATTAAATTGTCTAATGAATTAAACTATGATGAATAAATTAACTTTTTTAATAAAAAAATTTCAAGATATTAAAATTTTATTCAAATAACAGTAAATAACTTAATTACATGTTTAATATAATATATATGTAGATTAAATATTTATAAAATTAGGACTTGCTATTATATTAAACAATTTGTTTTGTTGTTTGAATGTTGAACTTTTATATTTATTTTAATAATATCATATTAAATACAGAATTGGGCAATATATCAGAATAACTATGTTTTGTCTAAATTATTAAAACAGGTGACTACATTTATTCAAGTATTTCACCTTACATCCGAACTACGAAACATTGTAGACAAATTTATTTTTGGGCAATCATATTCATAGGTAATACATATCAACATACGGCATTGAGGTAATTACTTAAACAATAGATAATGACATGGAATTTGAAAAGGATAATATTTTTTGTTTAAAGTAAATATCTCAATGCATAATCTACGATTATTATTATAATTTATTTACCTTCAATATCATAATTTTAAAAGAAGTTAATTATTTTACATTAAAATTAATTTTAATAAAAATCAAATGTTATTTAAAGCAAAAATAGATTGAATAACTCTAAAAAAAATAAAAATCAATCAATATAAAATCTATAATAATATATAATATAAAAATATATAAATAAATATATTTAAAGTTAACAGCTAAGATATTTTAGGTTAAAGTTTTTTTTTTTATTACACTTTTTAATATGCCTAAACCAGACAATTTTGAATCTTGGTAATTGAATCAGTATCAATATAATTTCGAGTTATATTTACCTTAATAATATTTCTTTCTAAATTCTACTACCGATCAATCTACGGAACATAAAAATTTTATATTTAGTATGTTATTATGATATAGTACCATAATTTTTATTTCTTTTAAATACGTAATTAATATTTTTTAGTAATATAATCCAATTAATTTTATGAAATCAGTTTTCAATGTAATTTAATTTTAAAATATACCATCGTTTAAATTAAAATTTACTGTAATTGTCTTATATCGTAATGTATAATAGAAAATTTATAAAAAATTTATGTTTATTTATTCTGCATTGAAAACTGAACATAATATGTATATGTAGGTACTTGATTTTAATTTATACTTGTACCAAATTCGGTATTCTATTTATCTCTACTATAATATGCTGGGATATTGAATTAAAGGTGTTGGATATGGATAATACTTACATAGTTATTGTATTAAATTCTCTTTTTTACCTGATTATTATAACTGTTATGACAATTAAATAATGACGACAACCAAAATGTCCGATGATTGAAAATTATCTTTATACACGATGTACTCAATTGAACGGATGGCTTAGATATCTGGACCTCATACATCACTTTTAAATGGTTTGTATAATTTATGACAAAATATATTACAGTTGAACTATAATCTATTATAAATTTACATGTTTCAGTTAACAATCTTAAATTCGTTTGCTATTTATTTAATGAGTAAACCTCTTCATATGGTTCAATTCATAAAGGATTTATTTGACACAACTCTGGTTATTCTATGGATATTCGAAGTTAATGATGGAACTATAGTAAAAATCTAATGTCAGGTAACAGTTAATTTTTTATTACTATTTTTTATACGCCTAAATATGAGAGATTCGAATTTTGATATTTGAATTGGTAGCAATATTAATTCGAGTTTAAATTTAAATTGAGGAAATATCTAATTAATTGCCGCTAACGATTCATACTACGGAATATAGAAACTATACGTACCTATTTGATTTTCCACTGTAATGTTAAAATAAGAGATTCTAATGTTACACTACTATTCATACTCAGTAGGCATGTGATTATAGTATTATATTATAATTTATGTTTCTTATGAATAAGTAATTAATGATTCTATGTAATTTAATATAATTGACATTAGACTCAGTTATTAATTAATATTATATTATATTTTACATAAATCATAATGTTGTAAATTATATCATTCGGTGTTTTAAAAAATCTGTTTTCCACGAGACAATTGATTTTTTACTGTATTATTCAGTGTGTTTATTGTTATTCAACATTATATCTAAATCCACTGCATATACAGTAGACAATTAAATTGTAATATCCTACAATATACTATAGAAATATATTTTGTAAAACTATTGTCTTGTATTAACAATAGTTTAGAAATGTTGAAATTAAATTTGTAATTTTGTATATACTTAATAAAATAACTTATATTAATAAATTTTAAATACCAGTTATACTGCATAGCAGTAAATTTTCTTCCATATTTTAAATAAATATCTAAATAACATTAATATCAATGCAGAATATTATTATTATTTTTTTTTTTTTTTTGATGTAGTGTTAGTTATACAATAATTATTAATATCAAATAATTTAATGTATAATGAATATTCAATACAAAAACTAAAAATGATGATCTATGACAAAATTTAATTACATGTATCGTACTATAAGTGCAATAAAATCACAAAATTAAATATTCATATATTTCAATAAATTCTTATTATTCTTTTAATATATTTCAAATTAAAATTATAAAAATTAATAATTAACTCTCTATTTATTTAATTTTGATTTTATTGAACTAATACAACGATATTGTAAAATGGCGATAACATTATGTCTGATTTAGTTTCTTAAAATGATGGAGTATTTATATATATTATAAACAAATATTATCATTTTATTCATCTAGTAAATATATACAAACACATATATATATATATAGAAATTACAATCTATGGCTGCAGTGTATATAATAATAGTAGTTTGTATCAAATAATTAATAATTTAAAATATTTTAAAGCAATGATTCATCACAATGATAGATTATTAAACTTTAAAAATAAAAATTAAATTGTCTAATGAATTTAACTATGATGAATAAATTAGCTTTTTTAATAAAAAAAATTTTAAGATATTAAAAATGTTATTCAAATAACATAGTAAATAACTTAATTATATGTTTAATATAATATATATGTAGATTAAATATTAAAATTAGGATTTGCTATTATATTAAACAATGTATTTTGTTGTTTGAATGTTGAACTTTTATATTTAGTTTAATAATATCATATTAAATACAGAATTGCGCAATATATCAGAATAATGATGTTTGTCTAAATTATTAGAATAGGTGACTACATTTATTCAAGTATTTAACCTTACGTCTGAAATACGAAACATTGCAGTTTGCATTTTCAATTTTTATCGGGGGGGGGGGGGTTAACCGTTATAATTCAAATAAAAAAAAAACAGAATTTATTACTATGCATACTGCACGATTCATTATGTTATAATTAATTAAAAAAAAGTTTTAAGTTTTAAAAATAGTTTTTTCGTAAAAAGCCTAAAAGAGTTGCTATAAAGAAATGATACAATTTGATGATTTGTTTTGCTTCTGGCGGGGGGGTCAGAACCCACGACCCCACTCCCCCCTCGTAAATACGCACTGATTCTGGTGTGAATAACAACATTATATCTAAAACCACTGCATATACAGATTTAGGTATCTTAAAGTATTAAAATCGGTCACTAAATTTATTCAAGTATAGTCAGTGTGTTTATTGTTAATGAATGTTATACCCAACACCCCTTGCATGTACAGTAGATAATTAAATTGTAATATCATGCAATATATTATAGAAATATATTTTGTAAAATTATTATATTGTTTATAGTATGGAAATGTTGAAATTAAACTTACGATTTGGTATATACCTAAAAAAATATCTTATATTAATAAATTAAAAATAACAATAATACAGCATAGCAGTAAATTTACTTCCATATTTGAAATAAATATCTAAATAACATCAATATCAATGCAGATTATTATTATTATTATTTTTTTTTTTTGATGTAGTGTTAGTTCTTCTTCTTCTTCTTCTTCTCCTTCGCCTTCTCTCCCAACTATTTGGGGTCAGCCACCCTGGTGCTACACTTCCACTAGACTCTAGCTCCCGCATCTTCTTCACCTACTCCCACCTTCCTCATATCACTCGCCATTAAATTCCCCATCTCTTTTTCGGTCTTCCCCTCCCCCTTTTACCAACAACATGAATTTCCCTTATTAATCTTACTGCATCAGTCTCTTCCCTCCTTAATACATGCCCGAGCCATCTTAATCTATTCTCTCTCATTTTGTCTACTATCGAAGCTACCCCTATACTACCTCTGATATACTCATTCCTTATTTTATCCTCTCTAGTAA
>JAIPRL010011179.1:0-14027 GCA_025469235.1 Pemphigus obesinymphae
ATTTATCATTGCTTTCAAATTCAATACATCCACCAAAAGTACCCTGCCCAGTAGCGAAGTGCATCCACCAATACTGACACCCGACGAGCGAAGTGCTTCCACAACCTACTGACCGGCTTTTTTTACTGTTTATTATTAAAGAATAATTAATTAAATTAGTTTACAAATTACATTACTAAAATTATGCACTTCGCTCGTAGAGTGTTAATAGGGGTGGATGCACTTCGCTACTGGGCAGTATACTTTTGGACCTTGATGGATGTATTGCATTTGAAAGCAATGATAAATCATTGCATTCAATAAAACGATTCTGAGCGTAGCTTCGGTGTAGTATTCATAACTCTTAATATTAGTTATATACTCAGTACCTACCTATGCTTAACATTACATAAAAGATCAAATGTAGAAATAAATATGATCTTACGAAATTACAAAGAAATGGAAAATCTGGATTTAACAAAATCGTATTTTTGCCTTTTTTTTGTCATTTTTTGGTACTTTTTCCTTACGCATTAAAAAACTATTGAGAAAATCGAAAAAATGACCTCTTTAAAGTACCAACTAGATAAAATTTTCTACAGGAAACCATGTAAGCTTGTAAAGATCGGAAAATCCCTTCTGGTAGTAAATTTGTTAATAGAGAAAAAAAAATTAAAAAATAAGCAAAACCACTAGCTCCCTCGCTACGATCAGAATCTAAAATACTTTTTTTCCGTCGGTTTTTTTTTATTTAGTTAAATTAATTGCACGACTAACATTATATTAAATTTTTTCAGGTCTTAAGATCTCATTTTGCCAACTATTTGGACTTAAATACCTCAAAATTGATAATTTTGTCGAAAAAATTAAAATGACTATAAAAAAAAATTGTGACTACGGATTTTTGAGATTTTGAATTTAGTTAGAATAATGTATATTTAACGCTGTATAAAATTTTCAGGCCTTAAAACCCAAAATGACCCCTTTTAGGACTTAGAAACCTCAAAATCTAAAATGTCTATAAATAGACCAAAATTTAAAAAAAATTTAAAAAAACTTAATTAACGTAAATATATTACTAAATTCAATATTCAATGTAAATTTCAAGATTTTAAAGTCATTATTTTTGAAATTACAAAGAAATGAAACATCTGGATTTGACGAAATCGTATTTATGCCGTTTTTTCGTCATTTTTAGTAGTTTTTCCTTACGCATTAAAAAGCTGTTGAGAAAATCGAAAAAAGAAACCTCTCTAAAGTACCAACTAAATGTAATTTGCTACCGGAAACCTGGTAAGCTTATAAAGATCGGAGCACTCCTTCTGGTAGTAAATTTGTTAATAGAAAAATAAAAATAAATAAACATCATTATAAAACCACTAGATCCCTGGCTACGCTCAGAATTTAAAATTATTACTAAATACTTATTAGTTATTATTATTATTATACAACAATAAGACAATAAATAAAATGAATTCGGCATTGTTTTTGGCACGCGTACAAGTCTATGACGTCATTCACGATCTTTCCCTGGGGTACAATTTACTGGTCCTTCAGCATATGCATACTACGGCGTATACGGTCCCTTATTTTATCCATAATCCCATTCATAGTACTAGTGACGGTTTTACGGAGGATCGCCCCCCTTGAACTTTTTTTTTGAAAATCTTTATTGGTTGCATTATTTTAATATAATCTACTATCGCCCCTCAAAGCCCTCAAAGCCCCTCAAAGCCCTGCACTGTGTCTTGGTTCGTCCGATCATCGAATACGGCTCTATCCTCTGGGACCCCTCCACTGCTAATACCAGTGCTATGGTTGAAAGGGTTCAGCGTAAATTCCTATCTGCTGTTTCCTACAGATTGAATATTCCTCATCCTCCCCACGATTACACTCCTGTTTTACGTATCTTGAAGTCTGAGTCGATGTTTTCCACTTTAACATAGTAAAGACATGCATAAGAAATACCATGTCTGAAGTATAAGAACAAAATATGCCAACATTATATGCATTATTATATGCATATTACATTTTTAAACGCTTGTCATTACAATTTAATAATAATAAACTATGATGTGTTATATATTATATGTTTTCTATTCTTATACTCAGATGTGGTGGTGGAGACAGACAATGTACAATAAATTAAATGTTTATAATTTTAAATATATTTGGAAAAACGTTGACATCACACTCAGTAACAGCTTGAAAAAGTAAGAGCTGATTTTATAATTTTATTAGTTCTGTTTAGTTTACGCCTCCACAACTTAAGCTTAATAGGACACCTACGAATTTTCAAAGAAAAACTAGCATTATAATTTCTCTATAATTAATTTTTGTTGACTTACAAAAAAGATAGAAATATGAAACAAAAAATAAATTATAGCTATCATTTAGTGTTATATATCTATACATATCAAAATTTGGTCTGATGGAGCACTAGATAATGTTGTAAGCTATTATTTTTAACAAAAATACATGATTGTTTAACGATAACTACTGGTACAAACACAGAACTATTTTTAAACTACTTTTAAAATATATTTAAATATTTTTAATTTGTTTGATTTTATATTTTCTTAAAATGTAATGAAAATTGCCTATACAAAACCCCTTAAAATATATAGAAAGTTTGATGTAGCACTGTAACAGCAAAACGAATATCGTGCAAATTCTAAAAATAGTCATGCAAATGACGTGCTAAAAATGGCATTAAAAAAAGTTCGAATTTCGAAATGGGCGCTGCTGCCGCAATACCTGAAATTCAAAAAAACCGGTTATACCTCGTAAAAATTATCGCAAAAATTCTAAAAATAGTCATGCAAATTCATGCGAATCACGTGCTAAATATTGCAATAAAAAAAATTTCAAAAATGTCAATATTTTCATTTGGGCGCGGCTGACGCAACGTTGCGCCAGCCGCGCCCATAGAAAATTTATTATAGTGGCAAAACGAATATCATGCAAATTCTAAAAATAGTCACGCAAATTCATGCAAATTACATGCTAAATATTGGCATAAAAAAAAGTTAAAATTTCGATATGGGCGCAGCTGGCGCAATGTACGTATATTTAATTTTATTAAAAGCAATACCACTATTACCCATAAATATAAGCCCATGGATTTTGTGTATTAATTGATTATAACTTGATTCTATTAAAATTAATTAAATAATTTAAAATTCCACAAAAACCAATAATTTACAGGGGCAAAAAAGCTCCAAAGCATTTCATGTTATTCATTATCGCTGTCGCTAAAAAAATTTATGAATTATGTAAAATCAATATACCTATGAACCATTTAACAGAGGAAAAAAAAACCATTTTAAAAATCAAATGTATATAAACTTTGCTCAAAGAGGTTTGATATGGTCAATCACGATTATAAAGTTAGAGATCATTCACATTTCACCGGTAAATACAGACGGGCTTTATGTTTAGACTGTAATTTTTCTTCACAAAACCCGTCATTCATTCCAATTTATTTCCATAATTTAGTGTACGATAATCACTTTATTATACATGAACTAGGTTGCGATGAAACAGATATACATGTTATTCCTAATTCTAGTGAGATATACATTTAGTTCAGCCAACAAATTGAAGGTAAATTTTTATATTTATCTTGAATTTTCATTATGCTTTTTTGTTTTCGTAAATCGAAAAATATTAATTAAATTGTTCTAGGTTTTCTTTATTATCTCTAAGTAATTGTTTCGGTATTTTTTAATATATTTGAGCTAAATAAAATATTGAGTTATTACCTGAATGTCTATCCATACTAAAAAATTCACGAATAGGTGTTTAATTATCACAAATAACGTCATTGAATATAAAAATTGAATTTTGTTTTACTAAATTTGTTTAATTACTTGTTCAGCGTTAGTAAATGAAAATAATTTAGCACCATTAATATCGTCAATTATTTTTTTCAACAGAATATATTTTTTCTGATTAGGTGTTTTTGTATACAAATAAACATTTTCGAATTTTAATTCATTTATATGAGTAATGAGATTAAACATTACATTTCTTTTTCCTGTTCCAAAAAGTCCTACCATTATCCTACGTATGCTATCAGGTAATAACGAACCATGTCTTGACGGTTTCTTTAAATCTACATTTACTACGTTTAATTTATCATTCTGCTCGATTAAACGCATTGTATATAAATACTGTAAATACTTCAATATATAATCAGTTATATAACATACGCTCGACATATAAGTCAGAGACGATTAAGACTGGTAAAGGATTTTGAAACACTGCTATAAATAGGCTACCATTTGAAGCTCATGTACCAGGCAATCAATGTAAAAAAGAAAAAAAAATTTGAAAAAAGATTGGCTCGTGGAGAAAAAGATATTATTATTACCCGTTAGATTCAGCTTGTCGAGATCATGATATTGTATATTCAAAGACCAGTGATTTTAAATCTAGACATAAAGTATATAATATATTAAAAAAACGTGCTTAGGAAAGAGTATTTTCAGGGACAAATTTAAAAGAAAAAGCAGTAGCCTATGCGGTAATGAATTTTATGAAAGCTAAACAAAAAATGGTTATGGGTTTTAAAAAAGTACTGATAAAAAGGAAAAAAAGAAAAATACCTAAAAGAAAATCCAAAAAGAATAATAGAATCATTTTATGTCCGAACCAGCCAGGAGGTGCTATACCACTTATACCTATGCTTGCTGGGTTATCCGCTTTAGGTAGTTTAACTTCAGGTGCCTCATCTGTGTACAATACTATAAAAAATTCAAGAAAAAAAGGTAATGGATGATATCTAAATTCTTCTGTTGGAAAAGGTTTATACTTGAATAGAAAAGGTGTTATGGTGAAAAATAAAAAAGTTATTAAGAAAAAAAACTAATTGAAACGATAACTATAGAGCTCTCACGACTACGTGACGATCTACCGAAAAAACCGTATGTTGTTGAATGTGCAGCAATAAACTTGGATACATCATCTGGTACGAGGAGTCATTGGGTAGAGTATTATAAACATAAAGACACGATTATCTACTTTGATAACTTTGGTGATCTTGCACCTCCAATTGAAGTTCAAAAATATTTTAGGAGGTGTAATATTTCATATAATTATACAATATATCAGAATTATTATAATACATTTATGCTTTAAATTTTTACAATATATGAATCGATTACTTTAACTTTAGCAGGGAACAAAACATCGTTATCTGCAGATTATTTCCCATCAATAAATACAAATAAAAAGTCTGAAATAACATTGCTTCGTTTACAGACGTATAATATTATTCCGAATATAAATAAGACGAATAACCGAATGAGAATGTATATATTAAATGAGGATGGAAAAAGTTTCCGAAATGTGGATATAGAAATTGCGAGTGGTTGTTATGAAATTGATATTAAGAATACTATTTTAAAACATATCATATTAGAAAATCAAGTGGAAAAAGTAGGTATTTCATTTAATATGTGGGTTAATGAACATATGTCCCATTAATTGTAATAAGAAAATAGATTTTAATGTTGAAAAGAGTTTGGCATTGGTATTAGGATTTAATAAACAACATTATTTTAGTACACATGGTAAAATTCATCGGTCAGAGAGAGCAGTTAATATAAATCATATTAATTCTATAAAGGTAATGTGTGATATAGCACAAGGTTCATTCAGTAACAGTAATTCGTCTCATTCAATTTAGGAATTTTTCCGGAACGGAAGAACAGGAATGAAAGTGGTTGAAATACCAGCAAACCTAATTTATTACAAGTTAAACACATCAAATATCCGCTCAATAAATAAATATCAGTTTAGTTGATCAAGATCATAAACCTGTCATAACTTTAACGATAAATTACCAGTTGTTTTACATATTAGAAACTTTGAATCTTAAAATGGGTTTAAAATTCAGTAATAATATGAATATAAAAATCTCACCACTAAGTAAATTCACTATTAGTGAAACTGATTTACATCCATCAGCATTAAATAAAAAATTTAATAAATTAACAGTTAAAAACGAAAAAATTCTGAAAGATTTGGGATATCAATTAACGAAAAATGCCTGAGAGTGATATTTTAAATATTGATTCTAATTTATCAATGGATTCAAAAATAACTAAAATTGAGTATCATCCATTTATCCCATATACGAGAACATTTAACAATAATGATGAAATACGTATTGCAGTTCAACAAACAGATGTTTATTCATTACCAGATGAAAGTTTTCTTTTTATTGAAGGAAAAGTAGAAGATGCAACAAAAGTTAAATTCTGTAACAATGGGTTATTTTTTCTTTTTGAACAATTACGATTGGAAATAACCGGTGTTGAAGTAGACAGTACCCGTTTCTCGGTTTAACTAGTTCGCTAAAAAGGTATTTATCATGTACTCTAGATAGCTATTGTTATTTAAATGCAGGCTTGGATTTACAATCGAAATCAAACATTACAAATACAAAAAATGAGTTTAGTGTATGCATACCATACACATTTAGTTAATTCTCGATTGGAATTAATTTTAACAAGATGTAATAGTGATAAAAATCCTATTTTAGTTGAAACAGCTAATTCTACAACTTTTGGATCAGATACAGTTACCAGATAGTTTGGAAAGTCCCATATATTAGTTTAGATGACGGGGAAAAATTAAAATTAATGAAACTTTTAGAAAAAGAAAAAATCCTATTTATTCCTTTCCGGACATTTGAAACATACGGATATCCTGAATTAGGAACTTCAAAAAATGTTGTATGGAGTATAAAAACTGCTTCAAAATAAGAAAAACCACGTAATGTAATAATAAGCTTATAAAAAGAACGAAAAAATGATTTGGAAAAAAATTGTAGCATGTTTGAATACTGTAATTTAAGAAATGTTAGAGTATTTCTTAATTCAACAATTTATCCTTATGATAATCTATATTTGGATTTTAGCTATTTTTAGTTATTTTATTTTTAAAATAACTTTTCATTATTTTATGAAATGTATTCACCATTCCAAGAATCATATTATGAGATTGAAAAACGACATCCATTATTAAATCCTTTAAATTTTAAGTCTGTAACACCAATTATAGTAATCGTTACTTCAAAACAGAATGATTCTGCAACGGTATCGTCAGTTAATGTTCGTATAGAAATTGAAGCCACGGACAATTTAACTGGTACAGCAGGTTATTGTTTATTAATTCATGATCCCATTATTGAATATGTACCTTTAACTAGAGAAGTAAGAAAACTTGTATAATAAAAATATGTTTTAACTAAAATACTTTGTTTACTATTATGTTAGACACTTTTATTTTAAAAATTTGATACTCGTTGTATAAAACGTTACTATGAAATGTATACCATAGGTATATTGTAAAATCTGACATAAACTTGTGAAATTTGACACTGCATATTGTAAAATTTAAAACTCACATTGAGAAAATACAACACGGGTAATATATGTACTAATAGTTTTAAAAAATTACAGGAGAATTGACATGACTGTGACCGATAGATTTTATAAGATTTTGATTATTATAGAAACGCAGGGAAAAAGTACAATATTCCTATATAAGTAGATCGAGAGTCAGTTCCCGGTGTAAAAATTTCAGTGGAATTGGAATGACTGTGACCGATAGATTTTATACGATTTTCCCTGTGTAAAAATCTCAGGGAAATTGAATGACCGTGACCGATAGATTTTATACGATTGGTGGTTTTAATTTATTTTCTATGGAATGGGTTATGAAATCTTGTATTATGTGTAATTTGGAAACGTCTATGTTGTATTTATTTGAGATATCTTGTGTTTTGTTTTTATGTATTGTTTTAAAAATTGATAATTTTATATTTTGGAATAGTTGAATTCTTTCATAATTTTAATTATAAGTATTTTTATGGCGATAATTATTTTTTGTTTTGTGGGATATTTTATTTAATGCTATTATTGTTATCCCTCTTTTGACAGTTCGCATACATTCTTTCACTTCGCCAAAAG
This sequence comes from Pemphigus obesinymphae, assembly GCA_025469235.1. Taxonomy (NCBI): domain Eukaryota; kingdom Metazoa; phylum Arthropoda; class Insecta; order Hemiptera; family Aphididae; genus Pemphigus; species Pemphigus obesinymphae. Next base: position 7,962 of record JAIPRL010011179.1, read on the forward strand.
TGATTATAATAAAATGTATTCTTTCTTGTCGTCTTTTAATTGGATGTTAACTTTTTCACAAATTGATTGTAACATCGCAGTAAATTAATTTTATGATGCTCTGTATTATTCAATCTTAACCTTATTCAATATTCCTCAATCGTGTTTTGTTACGTTTATCTTCCCATTCTGGGTTACTAAAGAATTAAAAAATCTCTTATTTAAAAAAAAAAGCTCACTCTCGGTTTAAACTTAGTAACGATCCACTTAATCATAAAGGGTTCTCACTGTTTCGTGCCAAATGTAAGTTCTTCTACCAAAAAATTTTACTTCTACATTATACAGTACTCTGAAAATTGTCTTAAAAAAGAACTTCATAAGTTTTGGAACTTTGTCAGGAACAACCGATCCATTAATTGCCTTCCTAAATCTTTTATATATAACAGTGTAAATAGCAAAGATGAACAAGAATCTGCTAATTTGTTCTCTATCTATTTTAACTTTGTATATTCCACTCAAATAGACAATAATGCCGATCTTACCTATTTGGATATTTTACCATTTAATCTACCCAACAATCGCTCCTTCTCTGTTGATGATGTTTTTCATGGTTTCATGTCTATTTTGAAAAGTATTAGGTCAATTAGTCCTGATGGATTAGGTATCTAACTTGTTTCTCTACAACTTGAGATATATGCTAGCTTTTCCTATATGGCTTCATTTTAGTCGGTCATTATCTGAAGACTTATTCCCTGATTTATGGAAACTTGGTTATATCTCTTTAGTCTTTAATCCGGCGATGTCTCTATGGTTCAAAACTACCGTCCTATCTCACTCTTATTATACCTATATTTCCAATTGCATTTAGCCCTATCTGAATCCCATCATAATGGATGAGCAACATGGTTTTCGCCCTACTACTAATATCACTTTCTGTAACTATACATTTAAGGCTTTTAATGCTTGTTCCCAAGTAGACGTGATCTATATGAGCTTTCGATCACGTAAAGCACCATATTTTACTTAGTGTACTTGCTCTATCAGGCCTAGGTGAGCCCCTTTTGTCCTGCCTTGCTTTGTTTATTAAAAATAGAAAGCAATGGGTAAATATTCATGGTGTTGTTTCTCCTCCTATTTACGTGTGTTCTGGTGTACCTCAAGGTGGTAATTTATCCCCTCTTTTTTTCACTTTATTACAGTACTAACCGGGTTTTATGTGATTCACAACTTTTAGCATTCACTGATGATAGGAAATTATTTCTTTAAATTAATTCTATAAATAACTATTACCTTCCTCAAAATTACCTGAACAGACTAATGACTTGGGCTGAGACCTTAGGTCTACCGTTTAATGTTTATAAATATCATTCGATGTCATTCACTCGAATCAAAAACCTACTAAAATTTACATACTTTATTACTAATAAATCTATTTCATATTCTAATTCAGTCCGTGACTTAGGTTTCATTCTTACTCGTACACGGCTGCAAGGTGCTTAAATACTTTAGGTTTAATCAAACATGTAGTAAGTGAATTTAAATTGTCCACTCCTTTTAAGGCTTTATACTGCGCTTTTATTAGGCCTCTATTGGAGTATAATTCAGTTCTCTGGGATCCTAGTACAACTACGTCTTCTTATCAGCTTGAACGAGTTCAACGTAAATTCCTGAAGTTTTTCAGCAATATACACAAAATGGATTGCCCTGCTCATATATTTATTCTCCTGTTTTATTCCATCATCACTTAGATTCTCTTGCTGACCGTAGATATGCAGCAAATTTAACTTCTATTTTAAATTTATTAAATAGCAAAACAAAATCTCCTACTTTATTATCGCAAATTCCATTTAAAGTACCTTATCGTTTCACATGTCAATCTGTCCCATTCCACATCCCACTGTTTCGTTCTTATTATGATAATAATCAACCACTCCGTCGCTGCATGGTAAAAGTTAATTGGGACCCCTCTTTTTCTTATTATTAATCAATTTTTTTAAATTTTTTTATTGTCTATTTTTATTATTATTTCATTATTTGTATATTATTATTATTATATTAATCTTGTTTATAACTTATTTAAAGCTGTTTGGCGTTTATTTAAATAAATAAATAATACGGATTAAATTTAAATATTGTATATAATGCATAAAAAACAAATATATTTTGTATTATGTATATATATTTGTATCATATAAAAAATTGTATTTTGTATATATTTTTTTAGTAATAAGTGTATTTTTTTATTAAAAATAAAACAAAATTAAAATGATTGGCTTGTTTAATGACTTAAAATTTGGGTTGTTATCTTTGTAATCAAATTTAAAGTAATAATAATATACTATCCTGTCCGAAAACCATAGGGACGATGAACCAACTTCCTTCATTTATAATATGATAAATCACACTCATATCTGTTACTCTACGTGGTTCTATCACTAATTACTTGAATAAAAGGTTTATGAATTGATTCTTCAAAAAATGACACTTGTTTCTATAAAAAAATTTTTTTCTAATTATCTATGTTGAGACTTTATTAGGAAAACGAGTTGTTATAAATTTAACGATAAATACCTATGGAAATTTTCGTAGAATATTTTTTGATAATTTTTTGACCTCTCTCGATTTGAAAGAAGAATTGCTTAAAAATAAGGTATTCGCATGAAAATAGACAAGATCTTCCTAAAAATAAATTCTCGACAAAAATGTTCAAAAAGTGAAGGTCGTGTATTTTCAACAATTATTGCTTGGATTAAATGGAAAGATAACTGTATACAATTTCTGTCAAATTACCATGATCCGGACAATATTTCTACTTGTTATAGAAAATCGAAAGATGGGTCAAAAATATTAATTTGTTGTCCATAAGCTATAAAACACTACAATCAATACATGGGTAATGTCGATCACGCTGACATCTTGAAGTCCTGTTACCAAATCAACAGGAAAAGTCGTAAATAGTGACACAAAATATTTTTTCATTTTGTTGCTGTTTGTAATTCGTTTATTTTATTCAAAAGGGAAAATGAAGATGCACAAACGCCATTGAAAGACTACAACATGCAGTTGTAGCTGGATTAATTGGACTGCCAACCTAAGAAAAAAATGGGAAAAACAACACCCAAGCCCATCAATACATTCAAATCCAAAATTCCAATTGAAAAATATATTCAAACGTTGGGCATATCCCATCACATTGTACATCGAGAAAACGCCATAACTGCGTACTAAAGAAGATCCCCGAAGGACAAGATGGGAATGTTCTTCTTGGAATGTTTATATTATGTATGACTCAATTTAAAAATTGTTTTAAAGCTTTTCATACAAATTAATAAAAATAATATGTTAGCTACCGTCATAGGGATTTGACATAAAAACCCTAATTTTTTAAGTATAAAAAACAGTTGAATATATTTTTTAATTTTTATGTAATATGATAATTATAATAAAATAGAATTTCTAAAAAAAAAATTGAATTTTTCCTTTTTTTAATGTATGACTGAAAGGGTTAAATTACATTGACAAGGACATCAGTCAATAAATTGTATAATTTTAAAATAGTCCTAGATTAGGGCCACTTTTTATTGTTGGATAAATCAAATGAAAAAGTATTTTAAATTTGTTATAATATATATTGTAAATGATTATTAAAAAGAATAAAAAAATAATTAAAAACATAAAATGTACCATAAAAATGGTTACCATGATGTAATAATGTAATAATAATCAATTAATAACATAAGTAATTGGTACTCATTATAAATGTTATGAATTTAAATGCCGAATGGGCGTACAATTATTTAAATATTTTCCATTATTATTAGATTTCAATTTTCTAAAAATTTTTTAAAATTGCATGTACAAAACCCCTTAAAAACGGAGTTGAATTTTCAATTATACATTTTAAAATATTCCAAACGCTCAGAAATTTGAACGCCCAAATATATCCCATTATATCTACCTTATATATAAATCTTAAAGGCCCAAGTTGAAAATTACGATTATGGTGAACGTTTAAAAAGTTAAAAATCAAAACGTACATAACGTTCAATATATTATATGCTAGGAACATCGGACTTATTTGACATTACATATGACTAGGGAACGGATTTTATTATAAATGCATATTTTTATTGGATTGAGATATTTTAAATTTGATAAAAAATGTGTAAGATTTAGATCATTCTAATTGAAATAAACCCAAATTTATTTTACACATTTTTACATATTTTGGTATAAATACATATTTTTACATATTTAGGAAATAAGTACATATTTTAGTAATTTTTGATTTTTAACGACGATAAACATTATCTACTTCGTCTAAAAGTGGCTTGAAGTCGTCCAATATTATTGCGATCATTTTGACAAAATAAAAAATGTTATTTAAAATTTTGATATTGAATGAGCCGCAGCTATTGAAAAAGCAAATTCACTGATGCAAAATATCAATTTAAAAAACAACTTGACATACATTTCTGCAAATTTTTGTTTTTTGATTCAGATAATTAAACAATTGGAAACCAAAAACATGTCTTTGATAGAAAATATTAGCATTGTAGAAAAAGCTGCAGACAAATTAGAAAAAACTCAAGGGCACATGGGAGAAATATATAAAAAGAAATTTGCCAATATAATTGAAAAAAATTCTGGATTTAAAACTATTAAAATCATAAGAGATATTTTAATAGGAAAAAATCAACAAGGATCTCTGGACATCGAATTCACACCTTCTGATATAGTAAATATGAATTATGCCCATATCATATTTGTTGACGTGGAACGGTCTTTTAGTCAATACAAGAGTATTCTTCGACCAAACCGTCACAATTTTTTTATTTGCAAACTTTCAACAATATGTTTTTTTTTTAATTGCTTTGTTCCGGAATAATACGCATAGTTTTATAATGTACCTACATTATTTGTATTACTTTTATTTAATATTTATATTTATAAAATATAATATATATATATATATATATATTTTTTGGTAATTTTCAATACTAATACATTTTTTCGATATTTACATATTTTGATTTTTTTTTTACATATTTCAATAAAAATAGATACATATATTTATGTACATATTTTGGTTTTTTTATTACAATAAAGTCCGTTCCCTACATATGACTTTTTTTTATCTTAACAATTCATAGGTTTTTTTTAAATTAGTTAATCTAAAGCAAATTTTACGCTCTTTCTTTGATACATGACACAACCTGAGCCACCTTTCAGAACATATTCAAATTCAGTCATCAACTAGCAGTGCTTCTGTGTTATCACGAATTCGTGTAATATACACTGGTTGACATTACATATGACTTTTCATTATTGCAAACAGTGTACATAGGCAGTTATTCAATCTATGGGAAATTGTACGCTTTTTCTTTTGATATATGACACGATCTGAGCGACCTTTAAGAACATATAAAAATTAAGTCATCAACTAACGGTGCTTCTGTGTTATCAGGATTTTGTTATAAGAATTTTAAAGTAGTAAAAATAGTACCTACTCAAGTATTAGGAAGTACCTAAACTGTTTTTTATAAGATAATTTTGAATTCTTACCGTAATATTGGGCAAAGTTTGCCAAAATACATTTTTTTTTTGTAACTTTTGGGAAAAATCAAAATTATCAAATGTCGAAAAAATTTGAAAAAAACTCGATTCGACAGAAAACTAGTATGATAAATATTTTTTATTTACCTCTATGAAAAGTTTACGAAAGTTCAATAGTCTTACAGGAAAATGGATATAAATGTTCTAAGGCGGTTTGTATGGGCAATTTTCAGTTTTTTGAAATTGGAAGATTTTCAGCGAACTGTTGGGAATAAGTAGATTTTTTTATAGAGGTAAAAATAGTCCACGAGTACGTATCTATCTTATACTTGATTTTGTGTTCGAAAATCTTTCTTTATGTGAAAGAGTTTGCGATTTAGTTGTATACAATACTTATTAGATGCCTTAAGGCGGCTCTCTGCGGGCGTGTTTTAAGGGGTTATTGTATAGGCAATTTTTGAACAATGTGAAAATGCCGTGTATGTGTGTGCGTGTGTAAATTAATATTAGTGTGTGTAAGCCCCGCATAAA
>JAIPRL010011180.1:0-14024 GCA_025469235.1 Pemphigus obesinymphae
ATTTATTGAAATCTCTTCATTAAACTAGAAAATATATTGGACCAAGACCTATATAACTATAATTTGTAAACATTTTTACTCTTATTTTATTAGATGAAGTACAGTTAAATAAATACATATTAAATATATTCAAAAATAAACAGCCTGAATAAACAGATTCATTAAAATATAGCAACAAGAAAAACCTTGATGTCAGAAAATGCTGTGTGTTCAGGTATTATCAATTATATATATATATCAGGGTTGATCAATTTCTGCACAATTTAAAATGTATTGTTTAAAAGTATATTTTTTGTTATTTGTAGTATATGTAGTATATTATTCAATGATTTTTTCATTGAATCTACAATTAAAAATATCGTTGAATCATCTTGTTCCATTTTTGAATATAAAGAAAACAAAGAAATTTGAATATAAAAATCCTTGTTTTAAATATTATAAACGTGTTCGCGGGTCACTTATCAAAAGATATTATCATTGTTCGGATATCGATTTATTGCTGTGATATCAATTCTTTCTGTGATTAAACTCTACTCTATTCTTATCTACTTTACCCAACTCACTACTATACTGTACACTACTCTACTCTAACACCGAATGTTCGAACGCCCCCTAGAATATATAACGATTGTTACTCCGAGATAATATTACGAAACACAGAACAACTTTCGGTGTACAGAGTCGTAGTGTCTATACGGAATATATTATAATGCGATTACCGTAAAGTTTGACAGGTGTTTTTTTTTCACGAGTTGTTTATAATTTATAATTATTATTTTTAAATACGTTGTCGATTCAATATGGTCGTTACGCACAAACTGCATAGGTACAACGCATGAAACGCATTGCAGTTGAAGTGGATACATTACAGGGTGTGATTTTAACTGGGAGGGATGTCGTACATTTTTATTAAAAATGTATACGCGCGCCGATTTTGTTCCGGTCACCGAAACAACGACCGAAACGTACGTTTATTGTTTAATCGTGAATGGAGTGCCAAATAATATGCGATATTGTCATATATTGTTTGTATAATAACTCCTTTGGGGGTGCAATTTGCCGTACGTGTACGAGAATCGGTATAGTTGATGATGATAATAATATAATATTACGAAAACGCGCACAATATTATATTGTTGTAGTAGTGCGTATATATACAGACATCATGGGTGCGTGTGTGCAGGCCTCGGAAGTCCTTGAACCTGTCGGACGCGGTGCCGAGAGAGGCGGACAAGTGATTTAACAACGACAAAACTTCGCGACAGGTAGAGTAGCCCTCGTATTGTACGCGCGCGCATACGGGGTGTTCGAAAAGTTTGAAACAAAAACTCGGGCATTTCATATTATGTAATAACGGCCGGTGGTGGATTCGGGGAGGGACGCAGGGGGACGGAACTACTCTTCATTTTTTTTCGTGTTGAACGCACCGTACCCCTTAATTTATTTATCGAGGAACGCAAGGAACGCAATACGTTTGTTTTAATTTTTATTTGAAATTTTTTAAAATTATAAATTATTTTTTGGAAAAATCTTGAAATTACGAAAATGAATGTTTTTTGTCCGTATCGCACATAATTGGTTTTAGATAATAAGCGTGATATAAAATGTTGAATAGTTGATCTTATTGAATCATATTGGTATCATATAGGTAATGAATAATCTTCATTAGGTATCCGTGAATGACTAAAGCCTTAAAGGATGGCGAAATCAATGACGATACCGATAAACTTCATTTCGGTCTACATCTACAATTTCCTCTATATTATTCATTTAAAAGGAAAAATGTTAAATTTTTTTGAATGAGGAATGCTTAAACTACGCTATCTTAAAAATATGTAACCTAACAATGATGTAAAAAAAAATTTTGGATTTTTCTACTCATTCATGTTCTATAATAATCTAAAATGTTTTTTAGAATGTCCCCTGGTTAAGAAACTTTGGATAGGGGGTATGGGGGACGAAGTCCTCCACGGCTTACATTTTCTCTAATATATGTTCCGGAACGCTGATTTTTGAACTAAGCTCAGAGTCAGTCCTTATTTTTTTTTTTCCAATTCAACCACTGATAACGGTCCATATACTTTTTCAACACCCTGTACGGTACGTTCTCCTGTACACACCAGAACCCCCCCCCTCCTCCTTTTCGTCACCGTCCCGCCGTGGAGCGACCAAGACTGTAGTATAGTATATTATAGCGTACGTACAGAGTTATATATAGGTTGAAACCAATTTAAACCAGGTGTTCGGTTAGTGTATATTTTTTTTTTTCTGTTAATAAAATATATATATATTCCTCGCCATGACTAGGCCCGGGGCGCTGGCCCGACAGCGTACAATAGTCCTCGATCCTGGACGTACAATAATAATAATAATAATAATTATAATGGTAATAATAATACACACAATAAAACGGCAACATCAACAACAATAATAATAATAATAATAACGATTGCAGTGTGACACGGTGTGACGACGACGACGACGACGACTACGACGATGACGACGACCATCATTAAACAGCGTATTAATTAACCGGGTGCCGCGTGGGGGGGTTAATATTTTACAGATAATATCGTATTATATATTATTATTGTATTTGTTATTGCCGTTCGTATAATAATATAATATATGTTATTATTTGTTTCTGCTGATCGTATGCGCACAATATAATACGATTTCCTGCCTTTTGATTTAAATCCCAGGTGCCCCATCGTGTGTGCATGTTCCGGTGTGACGTTTTTTTATTTTTTTGCCCCCCTCCCCCCCGTACCGATATCGTGGGATAACACCCTCACTCGTCCCCGTCATCGATTCGACACGAATTCGGTTCTCGGGACCGGGAGGTACGCTACGGCGCTGACCGACAAAATCGACACGAAACGTAATGCACTGCCAGTATTTTATTATACTACACCAGCTATTAATTACATACCGTAGTCATACGGTGATACCGTCATAATGATTGAGTTTTGGATTCATAAATATGTGAACGGAAAACCCACAAAAACGCTCTGAAATGTTGTATACGTACTAAAAATGCTTAAATGTGTCGTATGCAATCAGTGTTGAGCCCAGATAAATAAAATTTTATCTAGATAAAGATAAAGATAAATCATAATGATATTATCTAGATAAAGATGAGCCATAATGATATTATCTAAATAAAGATAAAGATAAGTAATAATTATATTATATAGATAAAGATAACTAAATATTTTTTATCTAGATAAAGATAAATAAAATAACTTTTCATCTAGATAAAAATATTTTTATATGTTTTTTGAAATGAAAATATTTAAATATTTTTCAAAGATTCTTGTAAATTCATAAGCAATATAATACATAGTAATGAAATTACCGTAGCCATTAACCTCACAAATACATGATTCGTTTTTCTCCAAAAAAGGTCTATTCCATTTTCCTCTATTTACCATAGATGGGTAAAAAAAATATTAATTTGGGTTCACCTATATAAAGTCGAGTTATTCGCACAGTTTAAATATATATTATTCTTCGATTCGCTCTACAAGTGAAATACCTCTAAGTATATTTATATAGAATATATATTGACGAAAGAACGTCTGGAGGAAAATGGTCCACACAATTTATAATTAAAATTAATATATACCAAGTAACCAAATAATAATACAAATTAATCATTTCGCACAGATTCCCTGTAGAATTTGAAAAAAAATAATATGTATTTAAAATACGTCCATTATTTCATTTCATTACAATTATTTTATGATAATGTATAGGTAAGTATATTTAGATATCTTCTACCTATATGTTATTGTTTTCCTACATGGAAGGTGAAATCGGCTTGCTTATACGTTTTTAAAATATTATTATATTTAATACAAAATGCAGGTTTATATTATTATTTACGGGTATACAATATAATATTAGTATTGTTATTTGTTATAGTTGGCCGTCAAATGTCAAGTTTATTTAATCCGAGGGAAGACAATAAAATTATTATAGCATAGGTACCTATTCGTATAAATACGCGCGCAACCGGTCCGAATTTCAAATAACATCATTGGATATTTACCCGGAAACAATAAATTTAATATTTAAAATATAAATACTTTCATATACAGTTTTAAAATTAAATTAAAAATATACCTACTCATAAGCATAACTAAAATTATAACAAAAATTTAATGGATATCAAAATAATTAAAGCTTATCTAAGATAATTATTTAGATAACTTGTCAATTTTTATCTAGATAAGATAAAAGATAAATGAACATTTATGTAGATAAGTCTGAACACTGTATGCGATCTAGTATAGATACTCTTAAAAAAAAGTGGAGAATTTTCTTACTAGGTTATCTATTTCGTAGAATCGCCTGTTTTGCAGTATTTCGATCGTTCAGAAAATTTCCGTACAACTTGTTCACTTCACTAATCTTGTGTCTCGAACGTGAAGTAAATTCGTTCTTGTGAAAAACAAAAAAATTGATTAACGATGAAACGTGATTTAATTACTTCCAACCAGAATCAAAAGGAAGATCGTATAGGAGTGGTGCCACACGATTTCTCATCGTATGAATCATCTTGCATCATCTACTGAGAAAAAGATACATGCCTAAATAAAAATATAAATACCTAAATATGCATATCTCACCTATCCGTATTACGAATGTTCATTAATTCACAAGAAAATTAAATATTATACTTTGAGACCTTATATTATTCAATATTGTGCTTCGAAAATGATTACATCCGTATATGATAATTGGACCGTCAGATGAAAATACACATACGTCTACCGTTTTAAATATTATAATATGATGTTGCTTAGGCCTATTATTTTTGAATTATCATTTTTTACAAACAGATAAGGGCTAATTCTATACAAAATACTGTGAAAAATATACTGTGTAATTGAAGACCTTGCGGAAACAACCAGACATTTCCACTTTTTCAAATTGTTCAGGAGGAACAAAAAGCTGTTTTATAAATTAACAAATAGTTTTAAAAAATAATAAAAATAAATTCAAATACTTTGGCGATTATTATAATTGATATTATGAAAAAAATATATTTTTTAGGTATATGATTAAAAAAAATAAAATAAAGGCATGGATATGTCTGGTTGTTGCACCATAAAATTATTTTTTTACTTATAATGAAGAAAAATAATGTAATTAATATGTAAAAGGTGTTTTTACCTATTACATTGTTAAACGTTTTTGTTGAAATGTTTCTAGTCTTATAAAATATTTTTATTTTAATCATAACACACTTTATTCCTTTTTATGTGTTTTATAAAAAGAAAATATTTAAATAAAAAAGGTTATAACTTTTAATACTTTAAATAAAACAATAGGATGAGGGGCATTTTTAGATAAAAGTATGTATGTACAACAAAACCCAAAACATTTAAATAAGTTTATTTTAATACATAATAAAAAAAAAAAACTGGCATTATTAAACAATATTTTAAATAAACATGAGTTTTTTACTAAGTAAAATTTTAAACAAAATTCTTACTTGAATAACATTTTTGATAAAACAATATGAGTAGGTACCTAAAATTTTTAGATAAAAAGTTTATATGTATAACAAACTAACACCATTTAAATAAGTCATTTAAATCTTAGTAATTAATCGTATTTTAAATATAGTATGACCAATATTTGGATATCCGGATATGTCTTGTTGTTGCACCAAAATAAGAACCAGACATCTCCATTTGTACAATATTTCTGTATTTAATGATCGGATTTGTCTGATTGTTGCACCAATCGACGTTTATATATTCGCCAAAATATGTATATGCCTGGTTGTTTCCGCAAAGTCGTCAATTGTCACGCGTCTTATCGAATATCGTTTGAATTGCTTTTCTTACACGAAAATCAGCGCATTAAATGCACGTAAGAAATTATATTCAAGGCTGGACAAGTTAACGATATTTTTTAACTGGTTATGTTAAATTAATTGAAAATAATTTAAGCTAAGTTAAGTTAAAAGTTACTCGTATATTTTAAATAACTTTTAATGTTAAAAGTTAACTTTGAAAAAAAAAGTAACTTAACTTAGTTAAAAGTTAAAATTTCCTAATTAGGAAAAAAAGGTGGATATACCTATATACCGTAAAAAGGTAAAAAAGGATGGTTATTCTCTACGCTCAAAAAAACTACTGGGGACTTCTTCTGCCTGAAAAAGTGTATACATGTAAAAATAAAAATACAACACGTGCATAAATAAGAAATCAGAAAATAACTCCCAACTGCCCACATTATTGTTTGATTCACACTAATGTAGTATAAAATAAGCAGTACCCATCACTTAAATATATTTTCTGTACTGGATAGACATAAATACCAGGCTCCATGTAGTTAAAAAGACCAGGCTCAGCCCAACATTTGTGAACGGCCAACGTCGCGGCGTGTGCGCGAGTGGTGCATCGATTCTTATCGATTATGTACATATACTATTGTAAGTGCCTACTAAAATTGCGTATAGATACCAAAAGATGAAATCCTCATTCAAAATTTTACATTGTTCTTCGTGCAAAATTTAACTCAATTTAGATACTTTTCTATAATGTTAACTTGAAGTTAACACGTTTATTTTAGTGAAAACTTTTATTTTATTGAGTTAAAAGTTAATCTGAAAAAAAAGTAACGCGTTAAGTAACTGAACTTTTTAAATTAATTTTAACTCTGAACTCGTTTACGGCCAGCATTGATTATATTAATAATATTATATTATAATGTTAAAGTAGCGAGACACTTCGAGATGAATTCGGTAAAAAAAAAAACAAACAAACAAAATATATGTATATCTTACCGTCCGTTAACAATAACCGTACGTAATATAACGGCAGCAACACGTCGTATGTGTCCGTACATATATTACACGCGTTTGATTTATGGTCGTTTTTAATGAGGTACACAAAACATTAATTGTTCGTGTTGACACACGCAGGTATCAATTTACTAAAAACGTGCTTATAGCTTGTGGTGATCCGTACGAGAACTAAATGTAAACATTTAAAATTTATTAATCGTGTCCCGGCACAATACACCGGACCAATAATTGAGTTATTGCCTCCCCAAAACCATCACTAATATAATATTATATAGAGAAAAAATAATAATAATAATAATAATAATAATAAAAACGAAATATTTTTTTCATCATCCGGGCACTACACCATTTCATGTGTCGTCAGTGTTGAATCCAGACACTATTTCCATTAAGGTGGAGGGTTTGAAGCTAACTTATTTTTTTCTGTTCAAACCGTTATATTAATATTATATTATATTATAATGTCATACGCGAAGAACTCGCGTAAGAAATATAATGTAGTAATAGTAAATATATAGTAAATTTTACCGAAAGGTTTTTTACCGGTAAATTATATTTTCACTGATAAAAACCAATGGGAAAAGCGATGTATGTATGATAAAGCGTATACACCGTATATATATATGGTGTTTCTCCGTTTACAATTTATCCGACAATTATTGTTGATTAGACAGCAACAAACTATGTTACGAAAGAACAAAAAAATATTGTAAATCGATATTATTATACTTTATTAGAATTCCATCGCATCACGGCCATGGGACGTACAGTAAATACTATATTTAAAAAACGTATATTTATATATTAACACAATATCATTCAAACAATTATTTTAATATTTTTAAGTATGATACTACGTATAATAGTACCCGTCTTTATTATTAGGTCGGACGGGGTCAATCGCACGGTACGCACACTCGAACGGTTTAAATCGAAACTGTACTCCGATTTGTTGTAAAAACCAAGTTGGGTAGGTAACAAAACAATGTAATTACATTTTATATATGGACATTATTTTTTAGTCACTACTAGACTAGACTACGAAATTGCAGCGTAAAATATGTAGTAACGTCAGACTTTATAGTGCTATAACTTGAAAAGTAAATCCGAACGATAAATTGTGACTTAACTGTTATTTTTTTATGGACAAAAATAAATAAATACGAAAAAAAAGATTTCTCATAAACTAACTATATAGGTGTATAAAAGAAATGATAATTATTTTAATTTCTCCACGTTTTTCAAATGTTACCAAAAGTTACGTAAACTTTAAATGTAAATTTTCCATGAAATCCAAATTTTCAGAGCTGATAGTTATTTTTCGGAAGGAGGGGGTTAACATTTCGTGTGAAATATTTGGTTCTACAATGCATAATATAAGATTCTTTCTTTTTTTTTAACTGTGACCACTCGACGAAAATAAATAATAATAATAATAATAGTAATATTGAACCTACTTACCGGGATTGTGGTAAAAAAAATTATTAAATTAAAAAAAAAAAAACCATAAAAAATAATGACTGAATGACAAAACTTGTTTTCCGGAATCAGTTTTTACATGCTTTTACTCAGGGGTAGTATTTACTGTGTAATTCTAAAATAAGAATCATTGTTTATAATAATATAAATTTTATAAAAAGTTTATCACGTCAGTTTCCGGATACCTCGGTTATCGTGTTGACTAATATACGTACAATAATCGTATAGATTCGTGTACGGTATAATATAGCGGAATAAATATGTATATTGGGTACCTTTAGTACCGACCGTGGGTGTAAAATCTAAAGATAATATTCGCCGATAAGAACGACACGTACGTGGATAGGTATGTGCATCGTACTATATTTATCGAATGAATCTTATCAAAAAATGTAATAAATGTAAAAAAACTACCGTGTACATGCGATATTAATGTGCCCTTGGTTAGAAATCAAATTCAGAAAACATAATTTATCTTTTCTAGTTGATGTACACCGCAATGTCACCGTTATTTGGAAAACACACATATAATTTGTACATGACATTTGTCATACATCAGATCGGTATCGCCTGAACTTAAAATAGAAAATATACCTGTGACATTCATAAAATTATATTATCATGTTATCCTAGGTATGACAAAAGCGGTAGAATATTAGAACTGTCACGGACTCAAATATACTCTCGTACCCTATAGGAAATAATATTTATCGTCCATAGTTTTTATCGATAATTCATATTACCACTTATCACAAATTATTTTAAGTCAGATAAATATTATTGTGATACCGAATGAAAAATTACAAATACTGTTTTATAATTGGTGCATAGATCTCAAAGAGAGATGAATGACAATATAAAAAAAAATTTCTACACCACGCAGAAGGATGAAAAGAAATTATAGAACTATTTTAATTCTAATTAATATTAGTTAATTAAATAATAATTAAAAATAAAATAAATAATAAATAATATAAATTTAAAATTTAAATAATAATAAAAGAATATCGAATTCCCGAGGGAGATTTATGAACCAAATTATACAATAATATAATTATAAAAAAATTCTATTTCAGAAACTAAGCTATGGATAGGATGTATTTTAAGTTTCAGTTTATCGATAGTGAAAGAAATTTTTAACTTGAATCACAAGGAAAAAGAAATTTACAGAAGACAAAATCAGTGACGATTTTTTTAGATACCTATTGTTATGGACAATTTATAAGAAGACTATATTCAGAAATAATGGGACATTGTGATCTATGTGGAAAATCTAAGCAACGAAAATTATATACATTTATAAATGATTTACACATAAATCAAAAAATGCAAATTAAATAAATTTGTTTCCTATCTCGTCACACTACTATGAGTGGATGGATTGATAACGTAATGTATATCTGTAAATTATTCAGTTTGTGATATTGGTTTTTTTTTTTGTCTATTCTCTGTGTCCTAAAAAATCCATTAATCGTATAACCTGCAAGCTATTGAAGATCTTTGGGTTTGTGTTTATAGTTAATAAAGAATATAAACTTTCAATTTCCTTAGTGTTCATTAGTTAGTTCTATTCTTTGGATATTGTTCAGTTATCTGGAACACTTCCATTTCAACTGATTCCTTTACACTCGAGAGAGTTCAGTGAAAGTTTAAATGTTCAGACTCTTAAGTAGGTACTTCCTATTCTATGTTTTCTTTACGAATTACGAATTTTACGATTACACTCCATGTTCTTTCTAGTTTAATTGACTATTCTTTGCTGTTATTCGCTAAATTAATTTTAATGTTCTAAATTTATTGACCCGGTTAAACGTTACTTTTTTTTGTATACCTTTCTCTCCTAAAAATTATTTTTCGAAAAATCCATATACATACAATGCGTTTAGAAAATGAAAACTCATCTTTCCCTATTTATTTTGGTAAATTGTTTTTACTGTGTCCTTTTTTCTCTATCATTTATAAATATATAATATGATTAATTTTATAAATAGTTTATTTTTACTGGAGCCTATTTTAAGAATAAAATAAAATATTAAAATAGAGTACAATCTTTAATCTAGCTATGTATTATCTGTTTATATTATGACCTAACCACGTTCTCTCTGTTTATATTTTTTCGGTAGATTATCACGAATCATCTCTCGTCTATATAGCTACTCTTATATAATATATTATATATATTATCATTTTAATATTTTGACGATCATTATTAATTATAAAATTAAACAGTGAACGACCCTTAAACGTTTACTCGTTAAAATGCGCGTACGATCGCACCCGGTGCGTTAGCGGTCGAGAAGGTTATGACAGTTTCGAGTAGCGCGCGGACTCTCCCGGGGGACACGGCCACGAGAAGGGGGTGTATGCAGTGTCGAAAACAGAAGACATTCGTCAGGGCTGAAACGACGACGACGACGACGACGACGTTAGCACACACACCGGTCGTAACCCTTTTTAATTTTTACGTTTTTTTTTTTTGCCCCTCTCTCACGAAGATTTTCCCTCGATGTCCTCTCCAAAAAGTTATTAATCGACAAACTTGCTACAACCCTTTCGTTATATTATTATACAAGTAAGTGTGCGACGTTGAAAAATCGGTCAGAGAAAACGGTCGATGCCATATACCAGTGACAGTGTTATAATTGGTGTGACCCCTCCTTTCCCTCCTACACTGCAACAATCCGTTCGCATCGTGGTGAATTTTATACTTAATATAATGAATTCGCCGTCGCCGAAGCCCGTTTCGGCACGTTTACAGCCCTAAGATGGTGTTTACAACAACAATAATTATTATTATTTAATTCCTGGGTAAAGGACTTAACTGGTGGATTTCTCCGTCCCCGGATCGTAGCGAGAGACATAAAACGTCTGTCGGTGATTAAATAAAAACACGAAAAAAATACTCAGAAAACAACTCGAACCACGCACAATTATCGAGAGAAATATTTTGTGATAATTGCGAGAACGATCTTTTTCGATTTGCGGACTTTCCTAACAGTCTGTCTCAAAAAAAAAAAAAAAAAAACATCTTAACTAAATTACAGTTAAAGCCCTTGGCAGCTTCGAAATTGTTTTCGACAATTTTTCTCAAATAATTTACCTCATTTCATGTAGTATATTATGAAATGGTGTAAAGGCCGAGAATTGTTCTAAAATCTTTATGGACTAATGACCATTTCTAATATTGACACTAGTCTTCAGTGATAGTTCACCAAAAAACTAAAATTCATGAAAATATCTAAAATTTGGTGATAATTTCAGATAAAGATTGACACTAACCGAGGAAAGTTCTTGCAACCGTTAAAAAATTTAAAAATTTCATTCATAAATTAAAAGGAAGATTGAACATTTCAATGTAATTTAATTTGTTGGTTGTATAATCAACATTAAAAACTATCTAGATAAAAATTACCAATAATTTAGTTTATTTAGATATATTTTTATGTAGTTATCTATGTTTATATGTAAGTAGATAAAAATACTGATATCTATACAAATCTAACTAGATGACTAAATTGTAAATTTAAAAAAAATTCATGAATATTAGCAGTCAAAATATTGGGAAAGTAAAGAAAATAACTGAGTTTAAATGAGATAATTTTTGGGTAGTATATACGGATCAATATTTTGATAATATATATATATATATATATACATCATTAAATAATATTAAAATGTAATAGAAAAATAAACAAATTTGATAATTCTCAAAAATCCTAAAATAAGTTCCAAAAAATTATTTCTATAATGTTGTTATCATTTTCTTTATCTAGATTGCTTTTTTTTCTTATTTAATCTCATAACACTAAACACGAAACTTTTGCATTAAACTAGGAACAACTTCATTAAAAAGATGATTGATGGTAATCAATAAATATATTATCGTACAACTGCAAGTTATTGTATATCTGTAAATGGTCATTCAACATCAATTGATTCACAATATTCCAACAAAACTATATAAATATTAGGAATATAAAATAACATTACTATACTTGTTGTTTTAATTAATAATATCTACTGTATAAACAGTAATTTGAGTAATAACGTTAAATAATCTAAAATATTACATGAATTTGCAAAATTAAAAGTTGAAATGTCTTAAAAACTAAAAAAATACGATGGTATGTACATTTTTACCCATAGTTAAGTAGATTCCTAACTTATGTAATACTTCATTAGCAATTAGAACCAGTCAATCTAATTAGCAGATATATTACTATTAGACAATAATGGGCATCAACTTGTTAATAAGTTAAAGTTAAGTAAGTGTTAACTTATTAACTTAACTAGTTAATTTTGTAAACTGTAAAGTTATCAGATTATGTAGCTAAGATATTTGTGAATAAGTTAATATTTAATTGTTATTTTTAATACAAAGTTAAGTTATGTTAATATATTTTTTTTAAATATTTTATAATAATATGTTCCTATATATATGATAATATGTGCATTTTGATTTTCAATTCTGTATAGTGTACATAATATATACACTAAATAGGTCATATTACATATATTATATTATATTATATTATTACCTATAGCGTACCAAATTAAGGTGTATTTATGACTGGGACTAATCGTATTATTAATAGATAGTATACCTACTAAACATAAAAGACAATATCAAATTTAACACCATCGTCCATTAATTCCATAAAAATTTGTAGTTATTCTATTTCTGTATTTCATAGACAATTTGCATTTTGTTAAAAAAAAAAATATATTATTTAAATACTAGATTTAATAATGTGTTCGTAAATCATACCTATCTATTATTTTCTAAATTAGCTGTTATCTATTTAATTAAAAAAAAAAAATAAAAATCCAAGGTAATTTGTATAATATATAAAATTGAAAATTTACCAATAAAGGATATGAAAATGTTAAATCTTTCGGTTTAACTGAATTAAGTTAACTAAAATCTGGTTTTAACCAATAACTCTAACTAGTTACCTATATCATTACCTAGTTCGTTGACTTTTAACTAGTTTCAATTTAAAACGAGAACAAAAACTGATCTCATTAATAAACTTTACTTTGTCTAGTTAATTTTTTCATTGACTTTGCCCGTCCTTGCTACCCATTAAATATGATTTGTAGGTAAATAAGGTAGTTACCTATCTATAAATAAAATACCGAAACGAAAAATAGGGCATGCGTAGTGTCATGCCTGTTGAACGACTGCAGGTTAGAAAGCGTTCTCCAAACGAATAATGTACCAAACCTACCTATACGTTGATAACATTGTACATTCGTGTGACCGGTATCAGCGATCGTGTCCGCCGATTGGCCTGCTGCACAATTTAATCGATAACGGTGATCTATACGATTTTCTACCCGTGCACGCGTACCAAAATGACGTGATATTATTATTGAAATGTACACGCGGCTCCCCGGCCCCGTCAGATCCATATCGGTAAATTGACGCGTATCAAAGCCGTATCGTGTTTTTATATTTTCTTCCAGTGAATAGTCGTGCGCAATATATATTATACAGAACACAATAATATGATACGGTAAAGACTTGACTGAATTCGAGCCACAGACTAAGATACTATGGACTGGTATCGAAAGATATATTAGCGGAATCAAAATGTTTCTTAATGGCGGGCGTAAAAAATCTAGCAAAACTGTCGCCATCTATGAGCAAAAGTTACATTACTCGTAAATTGATATTATTATAATCACGAGACTAGTATCTCATAGCGTTTTCCAT
>JAIPRL010011181.1:0-14023 GCA_025469235.1 Pemphigus obesinymphae
AGTGACGGCCATTTTGCCGTTTGTTCATCTTATCTATTTAGTGTATAAATTATCACTTTATTATGAAAACACAAATCGTAATATCAATATTTTGAACTGATTACCTATACTGTGTGATGATACAAAATACATAGAATGAACAAACGGGAAGATGGCCGCCACGTTTTTTGTGTGATAAGTATCTTTACCGTGTTAATTTTTATTAGTGTCCGGAGCCTGCTGAAACTATGTATCATGCAATAATGCTATGGCAATATATTTATTCGCATCTATTGGTATTGCAAAATATTTGTGTTTTAAAAAATCTAAATCTAATTTATATTATATTTACGTAGGTACTTAATTTAAATAACTACAGGTAAATTACAAACAGTCTACACTATATAATTGTAAACCCAATATTGGTAAATAGCCAAAAAAACATATCTATCTGAACATTCAAACATTTTTCTTTTAATAATTTATATAATTATTGCAACACAGAAACTACAAAAATATTGTAAACATTTATGATTAGGTATATTATAATAGGTATGTAATCCTATATCAGTATCTACCTAATTCCATTTCAGTATGACTAAAATTAATATTATTAATTACCTGTTTTGAAGACGACATGGTAGTGAACTTGTAGGTAAGCTAAACTTGTCACAATGTGTGCTGTACTTATGAAAAAGACGAGTGAAAATTAGTATTGTGAATAGATTTAGACCAGGAACAACGTACCTACACAGTTTCCCAATGGAAATTTCCTGTAATAATCACGACCGATTATAGTCCATAGATAAAATTGTTACAATTATAATATTATCGCTGTAACCACAGAACATACTGTAACCCATTATTGTCCATATAAATCTTTGACACGGTCCTCGGGTTACGATCACTTATCAATTTAAAGACTTTAATATTTAATTTGTGTTTTCGTAGTGAACCGATTACAAAAGAAAGTCTGCTGGATATTATTTTTTTTCAACGGCATTTGACTATTTTAAAGATTGACGTATAATTCAGTCCTATAATATATATAATATATTATGCGGGCCGCATTCGCATTGTGCACCTACTATATGGTCCTATGTGATTTCTTTGAGAGATAAATAATCAACAATAGACTTATGGAACTATTATACTAAGTTACATAATTATACTGGCATAAATTTATTGCCGCGAAGTCGTTGCGACTTCTAAACATTATCACAACTATTTGTAGTCTCTTTAACGTTACATAGAAGTTCAAACGCGCACCAACATTTAATATCTATCGAGGACCTCGATATAGATAGGAAGCTCGTGTAAATGCACGTAAGGAAGTAGGTACATAATTATTACTTTAAACTATAAAAAAAAAAAAAAATAGGTATATGAACGGAATAGTCAACTATCGAAAAACAAATGGCGATTATCAAGTAATCATATAAATATTATTATTGATAAGTTAATTCGGTTCAGAATAAATATTCGGCCGGTGCAGTAACAGCAGCTACTCCCGAAAAAGTTCGGACCAATTTGTTGGTTCGGTTCCAGTGTATGCACGGCTTAATGTATGTGCGACGGAATAACACCGAGTTACTATATTAATATATTATATACAACATAATATTTAAATTAATACTTTTATTTTAATAATTCAAATTATTTTATAATCATACTTATAAATAATATTTATATTTTATTCAATAGTGTAATTTTATTTTTACAATTATTTAGGTGTACCTAATATTATATGTAATATGTATAGGTACGTGTATTATATTATATGTATGGATGCGTAATTATACAACGCGTAATATACATAAGAGGTCACAATTAAAAATAATTGTTAAATTAAAATAACTATTAATTAAACTAATTAAATAATTTTTTAATTATTATTTTATAAAAAAATAATTAAAATATTTTAAAAAATGCCTTTTTAGACACCTAATACTCAATACAACAATATTATATTACGTAATTTTAAAATAACGAAATAAGTCGATATACATTTTAAAAGTATAGAAAATGATTAATTATCGCTGTGAAATTATGAGCAATGAATAAAAATTGAATTGTGACTTAAAAAAATAAAATAAAAATAGAAAATTTAAATTATTATTATACAATTATTAATTGTGTACTAAATTGTAATGTTATATTACCTATATTATATATATTATGTATATTAAATGTGAATCAAATAAATCGTAAAACGAATACATATACTTATTCGTATAATAATATTAGTCGGATAACTGATAATTTTAGATCAGGGAATGGGTACGGACACAAGTAGGTCATACATTTTAATTGATATATTTTTACGGGACGCAAGTAGTATGCATCATAGATAACAGTTTTGGGTATTTGATTTTTTGCGGACGCATGTGTATTATTGATAAGAATTTGGGACGCAAGTAATGTGGACCATTTTTTCGGACCACTTTTATCATGGGTGGCCATAAGAGTTTGGTCTCCTTATCTCTAGACTTCATGATAAAAATAAAATTGTGTTGATATTAAACAAGACACTCTGTAGAATTAGTATAGTTAATATGATACATACTGTTGATTAGGGACATATTATACATCTATTAGAATGGGACAAAGGTTATGTTGACACATTCCATTCTTGAGTGTGGTGATATACAGACAATTGATTGTTATATTATTGATAGTATATATTATAATGTATATTTATATATATGGATAATTAGCTGTACATTCGGTACAATGTTAGATATAGTTATTGTGTCAGTCGAGCTACACGACCCGTTGCCGTTGTACGTTTTTTATAATATACTTACAAATTTTTAAATTATATATTTTTATTTATAACTTATATGTCTTATTCTGATATAACCTATTCCATTCAACAAATTTATTAGATTATATAATCGTGATATACTTATATAGTAACTCCGTGTTACTCCGCCGCGCACGCAGGGCCGACGCTAAGTAATATTTGTGAGGGGTCGTGAAGTATGAAATTGATGACTTGTGTTTAATAATGACAACTTACAAAAATTTTTTCTCACTTCGCTCGAAATATTTCATTACCTATATATTACTAGAATGTAATAATATATTTTTAAATATTTACCATAGTATATCTGACGTAACTGTGAGGGTAATATTAGCACGTCTCATGACAATATCTCAGTAGAGATTGGTAAATTTTTCCAATATATTAGACACTGACGTTTGTTGGACGGTCAGCAAATTCTTAGAATGCACGCGGTAGCACTACATCAATTGAGTCATTCGTGAATCACTGTTTTGAACTTAATTATCAATGACTGTGGGGGAAATGGTGCATTTACAATTTATTTTCTTATACTATATCTTATAATATACCTATGTTTGTTTACCCTCAGGGTCGGCCTGGCATATAAAGAACCTATGATACTATTTTTGAAAAGAGCCCCCAAAAATTTATACGCTCAAATCTTAAATTTTTATATAAAATCACCGTATTCTATACAAATTGAACTGCAAGTCGGGTTGTTTCTAAGGAGTTGAATATAGGCAATTTCTACATAATTCTATGTAATATATATCTATATATAATTAATTTTTGAACAAAAATGACAAAATTGTGAAACTTTGGCTGATCCGATTTTAATTCTGTAAAAAAACTGAAGATTGTTTGACATCTTTTCTAGGTTTTAATGAAGGCTTTTTTCGAATTATGAATTTCGGCCTTAAACGTTATAAAAATAATAAAATCGTCCAACTTGTGAGTCATGAAGGTGACGGTTATAATTAATATTTCAGATTATAATTATTAGATAGTTATAAATAAAATTGATACGATTTTCAAATTATCCCTTTTAACAAGTATATATTTTAATCTATGTTACCGACCGAAGTTTATTTGTACGAAACATAATATTGCGTGGGTATACGATATTAATATTATAATATCAATAGATTGTAAGGTAGAGATTGACAATTATTTTTTAAAATAATACCTACATTATAAATTTATAATATCTGTATTAAATAATATTGAAAATTTTCCTTTTAAATACATATTTATAGTTTAGAATATTATTATCTGGTCTTTAAATAAATTGTAATAATTTTCCGATGATCTAATATGCATTTATTAAATAAGAAAAAATTTCAAACAAATTCATTTTTACCGACTTAATTAGTAGGAAAAAAAAGGTTATAAAATTTTCCGATAATCGTCTTTGCCGACTGACTTAGTTTTTGCCAAATAATTTTCTGAGTAAGGGGTCTTCATGACCCCCTAAACGCCCTTTCCCTTCAGCCCTGTGCGCACGCGTATATACCTAAGTACATTGAACCAAATATATCTGTAATTTCAATAAAAATATAGATTAAATAGATATTAAATAGATTAAATATATTTAATAATATGGTTGTTATTATACGTCCAATAAAATTTTTGTTGATTTAGAAATAAAATATTTGTTAATTTAACAGTAAAATAACAAAACGTATTATTGATTTAACAATATCTTTTATCAATGTTTTAGGTAAAATGGTCTAATTGAATACAAATTTATTTGAATTGACAAATATTTTGTAAATCAATCAAAACTTTTTTTGTGTTTGTTTCTTCTTCTTTGTAGAACAAACTCTCATTTGTTAATCAAAAAAGTCAATTTAAAAAGAATATTTTTTTAGTTTAATAACAAAATTTAATATTAATAATAATATCTAACACAATTTTACAAATTATTTTTAGTAAATTATAGCTTATATATTTTGTGAAATTTCCAAAATGAATTTGTTATTGTAAATACATTTTTTATTAATTTAATAATATATACATTAAATCTAGAAGTAGTAATAGTCTAGCCTTTATTCGAATACTTAAGCATATTTTTTTTTATATATTGATTTTTTAGAATAGGTATTATATATTATTAATTTTAATTATATATATATATATATATATATATGATTATTTTTATAATGCTGGTATGAACGTAAAGACAAATAATTGTAAAATTATAATAATATAATATGCATACACCTATATAATAATAATTATAATAATGGTATACCTTAATATATTTGTATGAAATCAAACACAATAATTATCTTGCAAGGATAGATTATACAATAGATTATTATCCAAAATGGAAATACAATTTTTCGGGAAATAATAATTATTCCTTGGTACTGTAGAAATAGTACATAATACAAAAATTAATGGAAATAGATCGTTTTTAATCCACTTGTGTATAGCTATATTATATTATAATTAAACAGTGTTATAAAAAATATGTTTAAATTGTATTTAAATAATATATTTTAAATACTTACTAAAAAATATTCTAATACATATTTCTAAATACACTTGAAAAAGTATTTAAATACAAATATAAATACTATTCAAATACTTTTTAAATTATTATCATATCTACAATCTTATATATTATTAAGTTTAACTAATGTAAATTTGAAATACTGAAATACACAATAAACATTGTTTATCTATCTCGATGTTGATACTTGATTAATAATTTATTAATATAACTGAATAGGGTGAATTGGGGTATAAGAATATTTTATATTTATAACTTAATATTTCTTTATTATTAATGACATAATAAAATACAATACATAAATATATATGTTTTTTAATCACATGATTAATGAATGATTGCATTTAAGTTGCATGAATTTTTAAAATTATTATCGGACATCTTACCTTTTTTTTTGTATATATGTAATGTAATATTTTTGTTATACATATGTAACATAGATAATTTAGATTTTAGATAATTTTTTAATTTAAATACATAGATAACTATTCCTTACTCAATCGTTAATATTTTGTCTATTAGATTCATATTTTCTTTTTATAAGCCAATAAAAATTGTAAAATATAGACATCTTTAATCAACTATTAAAGATCTAAAATACTTACACAAAATAAAGTCTATTGAATGTTCATAAAAATTTTATTCTGTCATGTGACAAAATAATTCGACTCGTATTTAAAATTTAAATTATTAATTGGTAGTTATAAGTTTTCAAATCCTTACAAAAACTTAATCCATTTCTTAGCGATTTTTTTTCGATAAAAAAAAAAAATGTTAAGGTACCTAATATTAAAAAAAAAAAAATATGTATAATTATATAAAAAAAATGATTATAAAAATAATACGGTTATGGTGCGAAATATTATTTACATATAAAATTTATTTAAAAAATGTTTATTTGTTATATTTTTATTGTTCATAAATTTCCTTAAAATTGCTTATTCAGAATCCTTTAAGAGAATGTCAGCGCGGCAATTTTAAAATGAATAATAATTAGTCTCTTTACTATATAATTTTTTATTATGGTTGTTGCTCATGAATTACAATTTTATTCAAAAATATTACTTTTAATTTTCTCATTTTAACAATTTAAAAATATCGTAGAAAAATAAAACAAAAATTATAAAGAAAAAAATTTCTAGCGCTCTACGTGGTCATATTGTAATATGTATATTTAATCATGTTTTATAAGTTATTTTAAAAATAACTTTTTTGATTTTTGAAATAAATATTTAAAAAAAAAAAATCAAATATTGAAAAAAAGCTACGCAGAGCTAGTGCCTTATGATTTACTATTTTTTTTGCTTATTTACTTCAAAGGTGTATTTTGAAGGCATCAACATTGTTCGAGCCGCGCCAATTCAAATTTGCCGCCGTTTTCCATCGTTACCCCAGTGAACCGGTCGGAAGAGCGCGCCCAACGCGTTGAATGTTCTCGAACATTTTTCTCCCTCTTCCGGGTTGACGAGTGCTACGGGCCGGCCTTTGGTGACAGGTGCGCGGTAGAGCAGTCGTCCGTCCGTACACGTATTGTATGAGTGTGCGTGCGTTTTGTTCTCTCGTGACCGAGTGTTTGCTACGTGCGGAACAAAAACCTCGTGGTTGTTTTTTTGTATCGTGTCCGTCCGGTGGATTTTTGACGTTTTTAGTCGGTTTACGACTCCGATTCGTGTGCCTGAGCGCCAGCGGGTCGTGATCCATATTTCGCGTGTGCCGTACTGTTCGGGGTATACCTACCTTTTTGTGTGTACCGTGGTCCAGTATATCGGCGTTGCTACGCTTACGTGTGTACTGTCTCCGCCGTTTACGAGTTCGGGGTATACCTACCTATCGTGTGTACCGTGGTCCGGTATATCGGCGTTGTTACGTTTACGTGTGTGCTGTCTCCGCGGTTTATGAGTTTATTGGATTGCCGGTGCGACGTTCATTGTTGGGCGTGATATTTGACCTTGAGTCTGGTCTTTTGGGTCCTAGACGTTTCGCGCCAATAGTGTGGCCATAACCAATAAACGTCGTGTGCACGTTTACCTCCACCGGGATACAAGGTGTGCTGTCAACCTCCAAGGCCCCACCCATATCCGTATCGTTATCAGTCATCCGGTATAAATTATTATTTGTTATCATTATTATTATATGTATGTGTTTAGGTTAAGGCTGCGCGTACATTTACTCTAGTAGAATTAGTCACTATTATTGTTTATTTCTTCATTATATTAATGTTCCTGCCATTGCGGCATATCCCATGACATTGTATTGTAATTATTTTGCCTCCTTAGTTGTTCTGTTCCCCATTTAATTTCCACATTCATCCGAGAGTCGGTGCAGGCAACCGCCATACTCGTAGGACCTGCATTGGCGCAACATTTTGGTAGCAGAGCGTGGTTTCCCTTTGAGTAACGGGTTCAGTAGCGGGTGTGTGGAAGTTGTTTGGTGATTTCGAGCACTCGTTGGGATACTATAAGTTTGCGATATGGATGACGATGAAAGTAGGCGGACGTTTAATAACGGAAAGGTGCGAGCTGAAGCTCAGCACAATGTAGCTGTTACGTGCATGCGTACCATCTACGATTTGGGGAAGAAGGCAAAGGCGGGTCCAGACGTACTTCTCCAGGCGTTTCTCGCCAATGTGGGGGATTTGGAGTCTTTATGGGTGCAATTCAAGACCGCAGATTCCGCGTTTTTGGATTGTCTTATTGCATTAGGTAAGCACGCGGAGCATGCACCTGAGCTGACCGCTGAGGTGCATGGTTTGATTAATTGTTCTCGGGCATTGGTTAAAAGCTTATCTCCTGCGGGAGACGATAGTCTCAATATGGCTAACCCCCCTTCATCTCAGGTCTCTGCCTCCCCGTCACGACTGCCAGAGATTCCGCTCCCTAAGTTTAATGGTGATTTATATCATTGGCCGACATTCAGGGATAGGTTCACGTCGTTGGTCGACGGCCGATCTAGGCTGTCCAAAATTGATTATAATTAATTAAAATGTATTATCTGATAGGGTGTTTACACGGTCCAGCGTTAGATGTCATTCGCGGCATTCCAGTGTCCGCCGACAATTACGATCTTGCCTGGTCCATACTTTCTGAACGATTCCATCGGCCACGGGTGGTGGCCACGTCACTAGTGGATAAATTGTTATCAGTTCCGGTGTCCAACCAGGAATCTCTACAAGAGTTGAATATGTTCGTGGCCCCTTTTGCTAAGAGTATTGTCTTGTTAGATAACTTAAAAATTCCCGATCTCGGATCATTTGTTTTTTTTTTTCATTGGCCTTTCGGTCATTACCGATGGTCAGTCGTAAACTTTTTGAGTAGAATTCATCGTCTGACTATCCTACCATCAGCGAGTTGATGAAATTCGTATGATCTCGTATAACGGTGTTAGAGAACGTCGGTAACTTTCACAACCTAACGGAACATCAAGCCGTCATCATCTGGTGTGACAGCCAATAAAGGCAACTTCGGGAAGTCGTCTCTGACTGCCTTGATGGTTACTAAACCTCTCTTCACCGCGGTTGTATGTCCGTGTTGTGAGGGGAATCATACACTGGAGAAGTGCAATCAGTTTCAATCATGGTCTATTGACACTCGGAATCAGTGGGCGAGAGACCACAGACTTTGTTTTAGTTGCCTGGGGGACAATCACTGGTCGAACAAATGCAAGTCGGGAAACTGTTGCAATGTATGTTCGCGCAAACATCATACGCTTCTCCATGGTGCGACTAATGTACAATCATCTGTCAGTACCACCCAACCCAAAGGGGCAGTGTGCGCAGCTGCGTCCCTGCCACGAGTTGATACGTCAACGTCTGTCATGTTAGGCACGACCTTAGTACACGTATGCGATCGATTCGGGACTTGGCATACCATGCGCGCACTAATAGATAGCGCGTCACAAATCAGTGCAATGACAAGTGCGTGTGCCAATCAGGTAGGTTTACTTCGCACTCCGTGGACCACTCCGGTCACCGGATTATCTGGCCTCTCAGTAAACAATGTCCAAGGTCGCGTTGTTTGTAGAATACAGCCACGGTTCTCATCGGATCCAATCCTGTCCGTTAATGTGTGGATGTTACCTACCATTACGGGTCAATTACCGCGACAATCGCTATCGTCGGGCATCAAAGATCGTTATTCCAATCTCGCATTGGCGGACCCGTCATTTAATATAGCTGCTCCTGTCGACCTACTTTTGGGTGCGGATATTTATTAACACATTATGGATGGTCGTAAGGTCACTGTGGACGAAGCTCTTCCATCTGCGTTTAGTTCTATTTTCGGGTGAATACTCATTGAGCCGATTCCACTTAGCGATATCGGTCATTATCAATCTTTTCCTGTTTCCTTGACCATATCCATTGAGAGTTTAATGGATAAATTCTGGCATATCGAGGAGCCTGCCAGTGCTCCAATCACTTTCACGGACCACGGCAGGTGTGAAGAGATAGTCAACATACAATACGTGCGACTGCCGTCGGGTCGTTTTGCGGTACCATTACCGTTCCGCAGACCTGTATCAGACAATACATTTGTCGGTTCTCGTGACATGGCTGTGAAACGATTTGAGTCCCTGGAGCGGAGATTAGCATCAGATCCTAAGTTACGGTCGTTATATGTTGAGTTCATGTCCGAATATTTAACCTTAGGACATATGTCAGTGGCACAAGATCCTGGGTGTTATTTCCTCCCCCACCATGCTGTGTACCAGCCACACGATGTTAAACCCAAGCTGCGCGTAGTATTTGACGCGTCGGCTCAGTGTGCGAAGGGACTCTCACTCAACAGTTGTATGTTTTCCGGTCCAAAACTACAACAAGACATTGTCGATGTACTCATCCGTTTCCGTGTTCCCCGGCACGCATTTACGGCGGACGTTTGCAAAATGTACCGTTAAGTGTTAATCCTGCCCGAGTATCGCAAGTATCAGCTCATCTTCTGGCGTTCATCGCCCCACGACAAACTTGTTGAATACGAGTTAAATACCGTAATGTACGGTATGTCGTGTGCTCCTTTTCTGGCCTTGCGTATCCTTCAATCTATTGCGTCCACTGATTGTGGTGATTCGGAATCTGTTCGAGATGCTTTAGTGCATCAGACCTATGTTGATGACATTTGCGTCGGCGCTGATACGGTAGATGAAGCATTGGAGTTCCAGTCGAGTTTAATTTCAATTTTGGGAAAATCATGCTTCGACCTAAAGAAATGGTCGAGCAATACACCCGAAATTTTAGATGCGGTGCTCGTCGACGATCGCGTTGATAGTCCTTTAGTCTTTGATACCGAGGATGGTGTTGGAACCAAGGTTCTCGGGTTAGAATGGCATCAAACTGGTGACTATTTTTCATGTGCATTTCGACTGGATGTTCCACCGGTGTTTACTAAACGGGGCGTGTTATCATTGGTTGCTCGTATATTTGACCCTTTGGGATTTTTCGGGCCTACAGTGTTCTTAGCTAAATTTTTGATGCAACGTACGTGGTAATCTGGTATAGCATGGGATGATACTTTGCCTGCCGATATCCATTTAGATTGGTCGTCGTTTGTGTCCGAGCTTCCATCTCTTGTTAGCGTACGCATCCCCGATACTTCAATACTCAGCGCAAATCTTCATGTTATCTATTAGGATTCTGCGATACATCACAGCGAGGGTATGCAGCTGTTGTGTACTAACGTTGTACAACTGTATCGGGTGACCCATCCGTACATCTGATCGGAACCAAAACAAAGGTAGCACCCCTTAAATCATTAACCGTACCCCGGTTAGAATTGAATGGTGCATTGTTGTTATCGCGTATTCGAGATATGTTATCTCTACAACTCGATATTGTTGATGTATTTGTGTGGACTGATTCCACTATCGTAGAATCCCTTATCGAGGTTGCAGGTTCCCCATGAATCTTTCAAAACCTATGTTTCAAACCGTGTTCATCAGATTCAAAGTTTATTACCTCAATGTCATTGGAACTATATTGAGTCGTCGCATAACCCCGCTGATTGCGCATCGCGCGGTGTGATGCCCTCGGAGCTTGCTCAATTAGCACTATACTGGAAGGGTCCGTCGGTGGTGTACGCGAGTCCATCGGTGTGGGATAGTAGTTCCTCGTTCACCCCACTAATGGATCTTCCTGAATTGAAACCAGTATCATTAACCGCACTCTGTGACGATGGATCGAAGGAATGGTTCATCGGTTTTTCTTCATATGACCACATGGTTCGACTTGTTGCTCGCCTGTGTCGGTTCGTAGATCGGTGTCGAAATCGTGGGATGGGACCTTTTCTACCTCGAGTTGGATGGTGCTGAACGCCTCCTCGTTTTAGAGTCACAGAGAATCCATTTTGATGTTTTGCTGCGAGACCTCTCCCATGGAAATCGAGTATCATCTAGACCATTGGCTAGTTTAGCCCCTTTTGTCGATGTGGATGGTGTAATCCGTGTTGGTGGTCGTTTGCGCCATTCCTCGTTGTCTTTTGAACACAAACATCCAATTTTGGTGGCCAAAGGATCGCATTTAGCCCTTTTGCTCTGTCGCAAACGGCATAAAATTACGTGTCATGCCGGCCCGCGAGTTTTAACTGCTCTTATTTCCCGGCAATATTGGATTGTGGCACTTCGTTCGATCTTACATCGTGTGATTAGCAATTGCACAATATGTGTGCGATTAGACGCTAAACCTCCCCATCCATTGATGTCGGATTTGCCACTGTATCGTGTTCAACAGTATCGACCCTTTGCGCGTGTAGGCATAGATTATGCTGGACCGCTGCAGATGAGTGAGTTGCGGTTGCGCAAAGCCCGCACTTACAAAGTGTATATAGCTGTGTTGGTCTGTTTCGTAGTGAAAGCTGTACATTTAGAACTTGTGTCCGACTTGTCCACAGATGCTTTCTTAGTAGCATTCGATCGGTTTGTTGCCCGCCGTAGTTTACCATCCGATATTTTTTCCGACTGCGGTACAAACTTTATAGGTGCGAACAAACTGTTACACGCTCTTGTTAATAGTCCGAAAGGACAAAACGCTGTTGCAAATTCTCGCCCAACTTGCGAATGGCATTTTAATCTCCCAAGTGCGCCTCACTTTGGAGGTTTGTGGGAGGCCGCAGTGCGGTTTACCAAAAGGTTGCTAATCCGTGTCATAGGTACTCATACCTTCACCTATGAGGAATTTACCACAATCCTGGCTCGAATAGAAGCTGTCCTCAATTCGCGATCATTGATTCCAGCATCTAATGACCCGCATGATTTGGAGTGTTTGAATCCCGGTCATTTTTTGATAGGGCAACCTTTGTTAGCCGTTCCCCCACGGTCGAACTCGGATACCAAGCTAAGCCTCACTCATCGATTGAAACTGTTAGACCAATGTCATCAAGCGTTCTGGAAGCGCTGGTCATCCGAGTATCTAACGACCCTTCAAGAACGGTCTAAATGGGTTACTGCAATCCCTAATATCAAGGTGGACGACATGGTGATTGTCATAGACAACCAGAGCCCTCCATTGGCCTGGCGTCTTGGACGCATAGTCGAGTTATTCCCGGGTCCCGACGAAACAGTGCGCGTCGCTCAAGTGTTGACCAACCAAGGGCCCATAACCCAGCCCGTAGTAAAGCTTATCGTTTTACCAACTCAGAGGAATCAAGCTTAATGGCCAGCTCAATGATTTTGACATTCCTTTTATCCCTTAAAATCCCATTTTATTTTATTTATTCCGTTTAGTTTTGTCTATTGTCTTATTTTTTATATATATATATATATGTAATTATACTTGTAGTCTTACTGTTTGATTAATTAATTTTATGTACTTTGTGTGGATTATGTTAGACTAGATCCTTTTTGTAAAATGATTGAGACACGATACTGGGGATTGAGTGGTCCGCCATCTTCCTTTACGCCAGTCTACTTCGTCAAGGACAATGTGAAGCTGTGCTTCTCATGGGGGGAGGATGTTCGCGCCGTGCCAATTCAAATTTGCCGCCGTTTTCCCTCGTTACCCTAGTGAACCGGTCGGAAGAGCGCGCCCAACGCTTTGAATGTTCTCGAACATTTTTCTTCCTCTTCCGGGTTGACGAGTGCTACGGGCCGGCCTTTGGTGACAGGCGCGCGGTAGAGGAGACGTCCGTCCGTACACGTATTGTATGGGGGTGCGTACGTTTTGTCCTCTCGTGACCGAATGTTTGCTACGTGCGGAACAAAAACCTCGTGGTTGTCTTTTTTTGTATCGTGTCCGTCCGGTGGATTTTTGACGTTTTTAGTCGGTTTACGACTCCGATTTGTGTGCCGTATTGTTCGTGGTATACCTACCTTTCGTGTGTACCGTGGTCCAGTATATCGGCGTTGTTACGTTTACGTGTGTGCTGTCTCCGCCGTTTACGAGTTCATTGGATTACCGGTGTAACGTTCATTGTTGGGCGTGATATTTAACCTTGAGTCTGGTCTTTTGGGTCCCAGACGTTTCGCGCCAATAGTGTGGCCATAACCAACAAACGTCGAGTGCACGTTTACCTCCACCGGGATACAAGGTGTGCTGTCTACCTCCAAGGCCCCACCCATCTCCGTATTGTTATCAGTCATCCGGTATCAATTATTATATGTCATCATTATTATTATATGTATGTGTTTTAGGTTAAGGCTGCGCGTACATTTACTCTGGTAGAATTAGTCACTATTATTGTTTATTTCTGTATTATATTAATGTGCCTGCCATTGCGGCATATCTCATGACATTGTATTGTTATCATTTCGTC
>JAIPRL010011182.1:0-14023 GCA_025469235.1 Pemphigus obesinymphae
TAAAATGAAATGCAAAAAAGTTATCTATTAGTTTTAAGAAAGCTCTTGATGAAGTCGTAAAAATCATAAACTTCATAAAATCTCGACCTCTTCAAAAACATTTATTCAAAATCCTATGTGAGGACATGGGAAGTGTACATACTTCTCTTCTCTTACATACCGAGGTCAGGTGGTTATCTTGAGGAAAGATACTAACTCGTATTTTTGAATTAAAGGACGAGGTACGTGCTTTTTTTTTTGGAACACAATTTCGAATTAAAAGATCGATTTCTTGATCAAATGTGGCTACTTAAAGTCGCCTATTTAAGTGATATTTTTACAAAGATCAATGAGCTTAATTTCACACTTCAAGACAGACAAGTAAAATGTTTTTACTGTACACGAAAAAATTCATGCTTTTAAAAAAGTTAGATTTTTGGAAAACTTGTATGAGCTCCAACGAGTTTGATTGCTTTCCAAAACAATTAAATGCTTTTTGGAAGAGGAAGGGGTCGAAATAAATGAGGTTTTCATTGAAGAAATTATTCAGCACCTCACTGGATTGAGTGAAGGATTCAACAAGTATTTTCCAAATAACCAACAGTTGAAATATAAAAATGAAATGTCGATTAAAAATCCATTTATTGTCAATACACGACCTCCAGCCATGTCAGCAAAAGAATATGAAACCTTTATTGAATTGACATCTGATTCATCGCTGCAAGAAAAATTTAAATCAATGCCGTTAGCAGAATTTTGGTGCAGTTCAAAAGATGAATATCCTCAATTGTCACAAAAGACCTTGTTGGCACTTTTACCATTTGCAACCACTTATATGTGTGAAACGGGGTTCTCCACCTATGTATCGACAAAAACAAAACACCGCAACAGACTTGATGCCGAACCTAATATGTTAATACAACTTTCATCAATAAAGCCCAATATTAAGAATATTTGTAATAATAAAAAGCAATTTCACGCATCTAATTAAGTATTTATTATTAAAGTAATATTATATACAATTATAATTTTTTTTATTATTTTTTTAACATATTTTTTAATTAAATACCTTTAACACAATATTATAGTGTATGAAATAATTATATTTTTTTTTTTTTATAAATAATCCTAAAAAAGGCTCAAAAGCAAAAAACCAAGTAGGGGTTCCACGATAAAAGTGGACGTCAAAAAGGGTTCCACGAATAAAAAGTTTAAGAAACGCTGATCTATATACCTAGTTAGTATTTTAATTAAGTTGTTTTATTGATTTTTTAGTGGTTTTCTTAAGCATAAATGAAAGCTGCAGAAAATAATTGAAAATCGGTATAATTCGGAAAACAATATTGCATAGATATTGGATATTTATTGTAAATACTCTATTGTAATCATTGTTCCACTCAAAACATAAAAAAGGCAAATAAAAAAGATGATTATTAGCAATAGCATATTATGCCAAAGTATAGTCTGGAAAGAACATATGCAATTTTTTAAACAACCTATAGACGCTTTAGTTTAAAATTCTTTAGAACGAGTTCCATTTTTTAACGTGATCGATTTTACTTCGTTCATTTAACGTTCTTTGTACATTTGATATTATATATAATATGTATTATTTTTTATTTTTTTATCATACACTGGATATTTTTAAATAACTAATCAGATGACACAAATTATCATTAATAATTATAAATTATAAAATAAAAACAAAATTGAATGTATTAAATGTATCAATAATTTAAACAAACGTACAATATGTTATAAATTAGATTAAGTATGGGACTATATGTACCTACTTATATTCTATGTCAAGGGTCTCCAAACTACGGTCCGCGAACAAGTTTTAACTGGCCCTCCTCCTAAAATATGTGTAATATCTCACTTCAGCATCGTGAGTTTTAAGTTTTTTTGAAATAAATAGAAACAGAGTAACCAGATATACCATATAATATCAGTCATGTTTTTTATTTCGATATTTTTAAATAAGAAATGAAATTGAAATTTTTTTAATTCAAAAGAATTTTGTGATATTTACACTTTTGTAAAAGCATTTAAGCAAACCTCATTTTTTTAAGCACAGATTTCCAAATATTGTTTCACTCATTTTATTACCAGGGACAAATATTATAAAGATTCTAAAACACAATTTCCATACAACTTTGCACAAAAAATAATTTTTGAACTTAAAATCTAATTCCAACAACGTTTTTCTGACCTTGGTGTCAAGTCTCAAAATATGAAAACTTTTCAAAATCCGTTTAGTTGTGATATTGAGAAGTTACCTCCTATATATCAATTGGAAATTATTGATTTACAATGTAATGATACGCACTTAGAATTAAATATCCAGAAGAGTTTAGTTGCTTTTTATAAATTCCTTGATACACAATATTTAAATTCGAAAAAATGTTCAATTGCATATGTATCTGTATATGCCACAACTTATTTGTGCAAATAAACTTTTTCTACGTTGAAGTACATTAAATCAAAATATAAGTCAGCCATGTCGGACAAACATTTGGAATCAATATGGAACCAATAATCTACAATCACTAATCGATCAAATATTATCAGAGAGACGTCAATAAAAAAACTAACAATTTATAAATTGAAATTGAAATAATATATAATATTAATTAATACACTAAATTAAGTCGTAAAAATCTTTTTTTGTAAGTAAAATTATTAATAAAAAGTATATATATATTATTTTTTTTTTCACTCTTATATGCATTATATTTCTGTAAAATTTAAAATAATATGTGTTTATAAACTTTTGGCCCGCCAAGTGTTTTTAATTTTTCTGGCGCTCGAATAAAAAACTTTGGAGACCTCTGTTCCATGCTATAGGGGTAATTTAATTTCGACTACAAAGTACGATGATATTATCGTTCTATTTACGTATGTCGTAAAAGAATATTCTGTTTACGCAGTAGGAAGTTGCAGTGAGGTATCAGCGGCAAAGCCTTTTGTTTTCTTGAGTATAATTTTTGTCATTTTTGAAGCACGAGCTATTTTGTACTTTGTAATAAACGATAAGCTTTATCGTAAGCTTTGCCATTACATTTCGCCATCATAAACGTGTAAAATTTTCAGAAAATTCAGAAAAATTTAATTTATAAAACCATCGCGATTAATACAAGGTTGTGTAACAATACATTTTCGAGGATAAAAACGAACAATTGAGGATTATGTGAACACGTTCACTTTTGAATAGAATGTAAACGTTTACGTGTTCTTTAGAAAAAAGAAAAAGTTGGTTTTTTGGTTAAAGAACGCGAACGCATTCCATTTTATAGCGAACGTTCCAGACACTGGAATATTGTTGATTTAACAATCGGCTGTCCTAAAAATAAAAGTCATATATATTTACTAGGGAGATGTAAACCGGAAAATCTAACACGCTCGAACACGTTTCTTAACATCCGTCCGTCTACCGTTTCGTTTCGTTTCGTTTCTGTGGTTATCAATATCAATATTTACAACTTTTATCCGTTGTCTATACTTATGAATAGACAAACAACAAATCCATTACACCAAAATGGTATTATACGGACAAATTTTCCACCTTCGCGAGCTTTGAGCTCCTTGGGGACCTCTACGCCAGTTGCTAGGGTATTATACTACGAGTACTGTCACTATACATATTATTATGCGTTTGAAAACTTATGGCTCCAGTGCACATATATTAATATCGGAAGTATACAAGGAGGATAGACTTTCATTTCGGAACGTTTCTTTGAGTGATTTAGGACTCGTAGCTCATTTAAATATTATTAAACTCGTTTACAATGTATTTGATGTCCCAGACCTATAATTTATATTACTTAAGTAACAGGGCCCTGGCTAATATATATATCAAACGGTTCCCAAACAATGATCAGTAAGTCCACGGTTAGACTATTGCACTCTTTATGCGTGCACAGCCTGTATGAATCGATTTTTTTTTTTTTATTATAAAATTAATCTCTACGGTTACGTAATATAGTTAAATAATAGATATATTTAAAATTTTAAAATTAATTAATTCAAAAATTGTAAAATACTCTAATAAAAATATAAATAAATATATATGTATCTGTTGTAAAAAATAACATTATATATATATATATATATGGATATTAGTTAAAATGTACATATATATATATATACATTACATATTTATGTTTACCTTTATTTTTAATAAAATAAAACCAATTCTGTATTGAAAGAGATGAGGTTGAAAATATGACTGCGTATAAATAGACAAAGAGCAGATTGCGAGTTGAAATATAGAAATATTGTTACATACTCATATGTGAGAAAAATTTAAGAAGATTTGAGAGAATGTACATTTGTATGATAATGAAGGACATTCGGAGAGGATAACGCGTGGAATGTCACTTTATATTTGCTCAGTGAAATGCAATGTATGAAACAGAAAGGATAATTTGATTGAGCGAGGGAGAAGTGTGCCTGCTACAGGATAATATGTCCGATACGAGAAATATATTTACTACCATAATGTATAACTCATACTACCTGTACAAAAAGATAAAACCAACAGAGGTGGACGTCATAACGAACGACCGTAAAGGTAACGTATTTTTATCACATGAAAAATTACCGTGTGCCAAAACTATCCGGATCCGAAATACCTAATGTAGGTAACTTGTTAAT
Source organism: Pemphigus obesinymphae (assembly GCA_025469235.1). NCBI lineage: Eukaryota > Metazoa > Arthropoda > Insecta > Hemiptera > Aphididae > Pemphigus > Pemphigus obesinymphae. The sequence goes on from JAIPRL010011182.1 coordinate 4,636, forward strand.
TACTCGTCAACTAATCAAATTAATATAAATTATGCTCAAATAACGAAAAGTTGTAAACAAATAAATTATGAACGAATGAACAAATTGGAATTGGAATACGTAAACATTCGAATATGAAAAAAGAATAAATTCACGAAATCAGAGTGGTAGAGTTCTATAATTATATTATTAACAATAATATATACCTGTAGTTGGTAAAATTTATCACCTATTATTGTATTAAATTGATAAATTTATATAAATAATGCACATCGTCTAATAAAGTAGAATCATTGATTATATTATATAATCAATGGTAATATGTGTATAATGTATATGAATTATGAGACATCTAACGTTCAGTTCCAAATCGTTTAAAAAAAAAATATATTTAAATTTTTAGAAAATAAAACAAATGTATACCATTAATTACATATAGAATACGTATAACCTTCAATATAATCAATTATGATATCCACTATATATTATTGTGTTTTAAAAAAAAAAATACAATTATTTACCATAAAAAAATATACTTCATGATGTTTTTATAGATATTTCTTTTATATGCTTGAATTTTAAAACAAACAATGTAGAAGTTACAGATACAGGTTCCTATATATAAGGAAATATTAATAAATTAAAAATAACTGGAATACTATTGTACTTTTAAAAAATGTTGAATACATATTGGGAATATTTTTTACCTATTTATTCGAATATGTATCCCGAATACAAAATAAAAGTATTTTTTACGAGTCTGTATATAAAAATCAAGCTATACAGATACAGATTATGGTAGTTGGTCCATTGGACAGGATATATGCTGTATTATTATTTTAGATTTGAACGCAAAGATAAATCATTGCATTAGAAAAACGATTCTGAACGAAATTCGATAGACTATTATTTTTCCATTATTTTCTGTATTATTCCTTTACGCTTATGAAAATGACTTGGAAAGTCGTAGAATTACCCATTTGATCTTTAATTATACCAATTAGAATTAATTTTCAAAGAATAAAAAAACGCTTTATACTCAACTTCATCTATCAGATAGAGTAAATTCAAAAAAAAAAAATCAAATCAAATTTCAAAAGTGTTTATAAATTATTATCAAAATATGATTCGAAAATTCTGAAAATTGTATTACGTCAATAAATACTAATAGATACGTTATAACCAGTGGCGATTTTAAGGGGGGCTCAGGGAGCCATTCCCCGCCAAAGTTCTAAAAAAAATTTTTTTTTGTATAATATACATAATAAGTAAAAAAAAAAAAAAAAAGTCGTTTGATAACAAAGATAAATCATTAAATTCGAAAGATGTTTCTGAGCAAAGTTCGGTATAATATTATAAAGAGACCGGTCATTTATAAAATATTTCCGTTATAAAAAGTAGTTTTTCTATACTTATATGAAGTAAAGCGACTGAGAAAATCGAAAAATGACCTCTTTAAAAAACGATCTAGAACAAATTTTTAACACTCGAATACTTCTACGCGGAAAAAATGTACATAAAAGGTACATAAAAAAATCATATTCAAAGCAATAACGCTTCGATCGGAATCTAAAAGTCAACGGAGAGATATATATCCCTAATCTTTCCCCTAAACGTGCCGCTGAATACTACACTATTTTGTCCGAGGGCCCAAGGGACGACGGGGTCAATATTTCTCATTTTTTATGCGATTTTTTACAGGTTTTTTTATTACTTTATTGTTTATATTTAAAATTAAAAATTAGTTAATTCAATTCTATTTAATTTAATTAAAAATAGTATATATAGGTATATATAGTAATCTTGTATAGTTTCGACCGTAAGTCATCATCAGGTTACAAATGAGTAATAAAAAAAAAAAAACAAGAAAATATGATAATTAATAAACATAATACACAGAATATACTATAAGTAAAAAGCAAGGCTATGAATCTAATGCACTAAAAAATTATCTAATATAAATGCTCTTATAGAATTAAAAATGGCAAAATATGCTCTCAAATATGCACTAAAAAACGTAAATACCAAAATTGTCCAAAAATGTATACATTTCTAAAACGGTGAGGAATAAACATTTTAGTATAGAGAGATTTGAAGACAATATGTACCTTATTCTCAAACACCCGTTATATGCGAAAATGTGCAATATTAATTAATAAAATAAATAAATGTATAAATATAAAAAATATTTTCACCGAACTCATTTCCAACTTCAAAAAACACATACAAATGCATTAAATTTACAGTTCCGATAGTGAGAAATAAATTATAAAACAGCATATCGTAATAATATAGATTATATTAAAACAGCTGTTAGAAAATATGTATCGTTATCTAATATGTATCGAATCTGTTTGTATATTTAAAATATTATTAAAGCTATTATGTTTTACTTCATTATAAATGAGTATTTCTTCTATAATACTAAATGTATACGTATATTGTATATATCAATATATTAGGGTGATCTTTATTTTTTGGACTTAAAAAATTTGATGTCAGGTCCCCAGCATTTTATTTGATGTATTACAAAAAATATTATGATAAAGTTTAAGTGTGATGTCAACCCCTACATGTGGCTAAAAGAGGTTGAAGTTTCATGAAGATGGGTGAATTTTCATTATTTGCATCAATTTTCAATCTTAAATTGTATAGTTACATTAATAATGTAAAGAACTATTATTGTAGTATTAAATATTTAACAAAAAAAAAGTTCCTTATCAATTTTTTTGTAGAATGAAATTAATTTGATTTATTATATATAATTTTAATTATTGTAAAATCAATGAAATTCATAGTTTTTAGTAAAATTAAGAAACACTGATTGAAGTTAATGTTTTTCGAAAATGGTCCGGTTTTTAGATTTTTATCTAAAAATAATAATAAATATTGATTTTATTTGACATTATTATTGTTATTATTAATATCGAATAAATTAAACATTTATAATATAAAAAAAATGGGTAGTTAAGGAAAAAAAACCTTTTAATATATAAAAAGTTTATAAAAACCTAAATTTTCAAAGTTTTCCTTGATTTTTGAATAAAGCGTTAATGTTACGAAAAAAAGGAAAACCACTTTTTTATAGAGAATATTAAGTTCTAAAAATTCACATACAATTTTTGTGTAACTTTAAAATTTAAGAGAATACAGGTAAAAACTAAGAACCCGAACGTTTTCCGAAAACATTAACTTCGGCCGGTTGTTCCTAATTTTACGGAAAACCCTGAATTTTACCAAAAAAATTTATAACAAAAAAAAAACGTTTTTTAGCAAAAATTTAGTACTACAATAATAGTTCTTAACATTTTTAACGTAACTATACAATTTAAGAGAGTATATGCAAAAAATTAAAATTCATCCCTATTCATGAGACTTCAATCCTTCGAGGCACGTGATCGGGTGTGTGACTTATCACACTCAAAGTTTACCATGATTTTTTTTTTTCAATACATCAAACAAAATTCCGAAGTCCAAAATATAAGGAATCACCCTAATTTACATAATACATATAGGTACATATATATTATATAAATTATTATTATCAATTATAGTCAGTAACCTTAATTCTTAATACAGTGCGAATATTTTTCTGTATTTTTTTAAATAAAATATATATAACTAATGGCTTCTGTTTTTGCATGATTAAACAGCCATTGTATAGAGAGTAACTATTATAAATAATATTGTGAAAAAGTGTTAAAACACAGCAAAATATTGCAAATTTGTACGTTTTCCAAGAATTTTGCAATTTTTCACTGTACTCTTGAAATTATGAATTGGTCTCGTACATTGGTGGAAATTCGATCAAATCCAACAAAACAATTTCTCAACATTATCCGATGAGTAACTCTGTAAAATGACGGATTTCAAATTTTTCGACGATTTTTGAACAGAGGTGATGATATATTTTATTTGGAAAAAAAAAAAAAAAAAGAACCCGGTAAAATATACGCACACTGTACTGCGGAGAATCAGGGCTACCGTGACTTTGTGTTTTATCTATAGTTAATATATTCGTATATATTTTGTTTGTATTTTTTGACGTGCGTGTCACTGTCGCAGAACGTCGGTGGACGGACTCAAGTCGGCGGCATCGACACTGGCGTCCATCGTCAGCCGACAGGCGTTCGACATCCCGCGGATAGCCGGCGACAGCGGCGGCAAAGGACCCGGCGACAGCGGCGGCAAAGGACCCGCCGGCATCGGCGGCCACGGCGGACGGCCGGGCATGGCCGGCAGCCGAACGTCTCGGCCGGACATCGGGACCGCGGACGGCGGCAGCAGTGGCGCGACGCCGGTGGACAGCGCGGACGGCGGCGGCTCGCGGACGCGCCGTGGCACGCCGTTCCCGGTCCGGGATCCCTTCGGAAGTCCCGTCACGCCGCAGGCATACGACGGGTACGGCCGGCACCGCGCCGGTAACGCCAGGTCGGCGGCCGTCGAAGCCGCGGCCGCGTCCGGTTGAACGTCGCCGCCGAAAAAACAAAAAAAAAAAACATTCCCCCCGGTCGTCCCCGCCGACTCCTCGAGAAACACCTATATATAATGGGCGTCCGCCTAGATCCTCGTTTTACCATTAAACGGTCGACGTGATCGAAACCTGCGAAAAATCCAAAACGGTTAACGCAGCCTTATGTACCCGATCCTAAATAAATATCACCGCAATCCACCGTCCTTGTGAACAGAAATAAGCACACGTGTCGTGTACATTTTTATTAGGACTAAATCGACACATTATTACCTTAATAACGGCGATGTTACGAACCGTTCGGTTTTCGAACCGAACCGAACTCGAAACTGAAAATATTCGAACCGAACTAATCGCGAAACAGTGCTGTTCGACCGTCGGACCGCGGAAAACAAATCGTGAACCGAATATTTCGAAAATTTTCGAAAAAAAAAAAACTTAAAAAAATGTTTAAATGAGTAGGTAGTTTTTTTTTTCTTCTATTTTTAGGATGGATAATGATTTTTCCCGTAATGTATAACACGTGTAAGGTACTTATTATCGACGAATTTTCGTTATCGTTTATCGATACAATATGATATGATGTGCCTACTTATCAAAAAATTATTTACGAATCATATACTCATGACAAAATAAACAGGTATGACAGCAACCTACATGTTTTGGTTCAAATCGCGCAATCATGGTGGACGCTTTTCTCCGATTATTATCATCATCTCAGTATCTACGATTATCATGATTTTCGTTATCTTATTATATTGCCGCCTTTTTTGTTTTTTTTCGATAAAAAATTTACTTTTACCTGAGCATATTTTATAATTTGTTAATTAATCTTTAATTCGAATAAATATACCACTCTGTGTATTTAGTGGTTGTTTAAGTGGAAATAGACGTAAAGGTATTGTAAATAATTCCAAAATACATTTACATAAATTTCCTAAAGATGTAAAGTTGCGTGAGAAATGCTCGAACAAATTAAAAAAGGTTCAAACACTTCAAACATACAAACCGTGAATTTTGAATCCGGTACGTTATGATAAGAATTACGATATTAACTTCACTATATAATTATGTTATAGTTAGGTAATTAAAAAAAATAATTAATGTACCTACTGTAAAAATATAGATTTAAGAATTAAACTTTATACTTACCCTTAATTACATAAATAAAAGATTTTTGAAGACAATTGACATAATAATACTCAACAAATAACGAAAACAATGTAATTATTACACATACTATCTTAAATCATGCACCGGTTTACCGAGAAAAGAACATTAATAATATTTGGAGAAAAGCAATATGGCGGTACTTGCGTATCACAAAGTTGCCAGCATACCTGTTTATTTTGTCATGATATTTATGATATTCGAGATTAATACGAAAAAAAGCGTTTATTTATTGTGCGTACAGAATTCTCGATTTGAGGAGGAGGAGGGGGGCTCCAAAGTTGTCGTTATCAATAATATATTATTATTATCTATCATACAATAATTAAACAGTATATTCCACTATAGATATGCTCAAGAACGTCGAACGCTTTAAGCGCGTGGTCATACTGTATTTTTATGTGCCACACTTTGTATAATCTTTCTATAATAATATTATACTCTATGCGGGTTCGACACCAAATTTTCGAGTTCGGCCCACCTCTTATGTTCGTAACGGGAGAGCATAATTTACTGGAATGATTTACATTGGAACGGACATATTATGAAATCGAATAAACAGACAATATTTGGGAAAATTATTATTGGAAAATAATGTACTGGAATTATAATTGATTGAAGTATATTAGACGGGACAGACAATTGTTGGAATTACATTACTCTGAACAGACATTTTTTGGAAATCATTTATTTTTTCATGGTACAGACATATTGGGGAATTACAATACTTGGTACAGACATGTATTGGAAAGACAATACTTTGAACAGACATTCATTGGAATTCTCATACTTTTACCGATACAGACATTTATTGGAATTATAATACATGGGACATACATTTACTGTAATTACAATATTTGGAACGGACATTTATTGGAATTACAATATTTGGAAAATACAGTTATTGAAATTCTATTATTCTAAAAGAAACTGATAAGAAAAATTGATAAAAAAAATTAACTTTTTCTGTTACCAACTAGAAACCTAAAATCTGAAAAACCTCTTACCAATACTAACTCTTATCAATTATTAATTTACAAATTATAATAGTAGAATCACTAGCTTTACATACATGTATACTGCAGTTGGCTATACCGTGTAACGACAAATGTGCTCATGTCAATTAACCTCTAATCATACTCAGATAGTACTGATAGTAGATACTATAAACCTATTCCAAGAAATGTCCGTTCCAAGCAATGATTGTTGATCACTGTGTTAATTCCAATCATTGTTTGTCCTAGATCGTATCATTCCATGAAATGTCTGTTACAATAAATATTTTTCAAAGAGATATAATTCAACGTTTTAATTTTCGTGTAAATATCATTCGAAAATAATAGTTTCCGTACATTATCATTCCGTAAAATGTCTGTTCCGTATAAAATATTTCCAATACAATGTAGCCGTCCAGATAGAGTGCATAATAATCTCACACTCTCCTTCCCGACAGAAGGACAGCTAAATAAAATGTGCCGAAAATCACATACCGCAATTTCGTTGTGGAAAGAACAGTAATGAGAGGAGTTGAAATTAAGATAGTAAGCGTGAGATAGCAAACGATTATAACCGAATCTAATAAGTCTACAAAAAAGAAATTATATAAAATCTAGAAAGATTAATATTGGAAAACCTTGGGAAACGAGGAATATCGGGACTGGAAGATTTAAACTAACTGTCCGTCGCAGTATTCGGCGTCCATTAGGAACGCCATGCATTTCTAATAACTCTGTGAAAATGAATAATCAAATCAGAATACGGGATTTTATGAATCGATCAAAAATTATTATGTAAATAGTTTTAAAAACATAATATGCGTAATGGCGGGGTCAGTTTTTTCTATATTATGTTTGCACGCAGTCACACAGACGAAACTGTAAGTTGTTTACGTTTTATATTTTGTGCCGTTTACGGAAATGGTTTGGTCGGGAATATTATTATGGTATAAATTATAATTTAAGACAATTTTTAAATACGACCATGTATGTGAATGTGAGTATGTAACATGTATACCGGCTAGGCGGCTACGGAACAGTTACAACAATTTTATTATCTATAATGTCCTCGTTGCGTGATATTGTCTGTCGCGTATTCGCATATTAAATTACATTATATTACATTAATTTGATTTTTTTCCAGGGTTATAGAAATTTTAAGTCATTTTCTAGGGTTTTTTTTTTTAAATATACATATAATATAATACAGGTACTATATTAAAATATGTTTTTTTTTTCTAACACGTGATAACGAATGTCACATTATGGTTAACTACTTATCAAATTTTAACATTTACGGTTTATCACTGGTGATTGCCGTTATTACTGTGGGGAACCTCCATAATTGTATATTTGTTTCCTTATCAACGCGGACCGTTGCGACCGCCGCGCGGTGCCTCCAAACCGTAGAGCGGCTGGTCCAAAAATCTTTTTTATTCTCGCCACCGTCAACCCGACACTATCGTGGTCGAGCTAGTAATTCTTCTTAGGTGTATTTAAATATTTAATTCATAAAATATTATCGTTAAAAATGTCTAAACGAACAACAGACGATTTTTTTAATGTGGCGAATAAAAAAAAAAAGACTCACATGACTTATTTGAACTTTCAAGTTGGAGTGGTTCAACATCGACCAACAGGTAGGTAGTAGGTACCTACCTAAATATTTTGTTATAACTAAGAATTTTATATTTTTTTGTACATTACTATTAAATATTAATACCAAAATATACTTGACACTTACATTTTAGATTTGTCGGTAATATAATTGATTATATATACCTAATCAATGGTAATATCAATAAATCATTTTTACACACGATGGAGAGGATGATCTGGAGGAACAGGAGGAGGAGGAAGATATTGATATAAATAGGTTTGTATTTGATAACATATAATATATTAATATTTTTTTATTAAGTTTATTCATTAAGTTGTTATTAAGCCTGAACTCTGGAGGCGTATAGGTAATTAGTAAATATACACTATGTCTACTTTTTACTAATACAGTCATACTGTATAGTTAGTTTTAATTTAAATACTTAGTAATTATTATGCACCTATATATGCATAACGTAATTAACGTATCTATATATACGAATTTACTTAATGTAAATGTAAACTACTGAATTATCGATTTATGATTTTTATGTTACTTTTTCGCGCTTTGTAAGATAAACTCGGGAACAAATTTACTTTAAGCTCCCACGCGATTTTTCAAAATTTTTTTTTTTTTGCTCAAGATATGTGTTTTTGTATACGTTATCTTGAATTTGAACTCCGCGTTTATTTGTTTACGTTTGCTAGGTGACGTTCATCTAGATCCCCGGTTAACTAGGTACACTTGCCTTCCAGGTCATCGAAATATATGAATTCACGATAAATAACAAAGGATTTTGTAGCTCGTGTCGATACACTGGTAATATATACCCGGTTTTATATTTGAGGTTGACAGCGCGATGACAGCTCGCTATTGATGCCAATATTTACATTGACAACTAAGTTTATGATATTTCGCCCGTGATTTTCACGCCATTTCGTTTAACTTTTTCTATTAAAATAAGAACGATTCGATCTGGACGATTAATCTCGCGCCTGATATTTTTCATAACTTTAATGCTGGTTATTATATAATATTATTTGTTATATACCAGGGGTGGCCACTAACCTTAACTTTGGGAGCCGCAAATTTATAAAGCTAATTTGAGGCGAGCCACATTGTAAAGCGATGTTTATGAAATGAAGACACAATGAAAAATGAACTCAAATGAAG
>JAIPRL010011183.1:0-14023 GCA_025469235.1 Pemphigus obesinymphae
GAGTACCAGATTTTAAAAAATTAGCTCAAGAAAAGAAATGTCATTTTTCTCATTAAACTTAAGTATACAATTTTGTTATTATTAGTATGAATGTATAATTACTTTATAAATAATTAAATATTAAATATTTTGTCTTAAAATGTATTTTTAATACAAAAATAAATACATTAATGATAAAATTAAGTTTAAAATTTTTTTGGCCCTCGAAATTTTTTTTTTAAATATCTGGACCGCCATATAAATTAATTGCCGACCTCTGACCTATAGTATTCATACTATACTTATTCATACTTTTTCCCCGAAAAATTCATTGTTATATAATCAAATAAAAACAACAGTTATTATATTAAGTATATTATTATAAATATATATTATATACTATTTAGGTATATTTCTACATTACCAGATAATTAGATTTTTGGAATTTTTTTTATTTTCGAGGTTATGTAGTTTTTGGCGCTGAAAACGATGGTGCAATCAGAATTTGGCAGTCGGAATTAAAGTTTAGAAGTTGTAGCAATTTAAAGTTAGATGATTTTATATACCCAGTCAATTTTACCTGTCGTACCTATACCTACGTCGGTTACTATTTATTATAAAAGTTGGATTTTGCTTGGAAGTTGTTAAGAATAAAATCCTAAGAATATTTACTCAGAAGTACATATTTATATATTTTTTTAAATATTTGTATTTATATAAATATTTATGTAAAAAAAAACAGTTTTATATAATCTACCTGAAGTATTACCTTAAAGCCTTGGGGATTATTATTCCGGAATTCACCTACGTCCTGTAGTTTAATGGCGAAATAACGGCCGGCAAAATTCAGAGTGCGCGGATCCCGGCTTGAAGCTGCCTTTTTGTTTTGCATTTTTAATTAACTAATTTTATTTTTCACCAAAGTCACCACTCATAACTGTTGTTTTTATTTGATTATATAAAAATAAATTTTTCGGGGGAAGAATGTCCTAGGTAAAAAAAAAACGGGGGGAGAATGTCCTACCGCAACGGTGACGAACGGGGAAAGAATGTCCGCGGGGGGAGAATGTCCGGATACCAATTTGTGGGCATCAAAATATTACCAACATTTAATAAAAGATTAGGAGGACGCTATTAGATTACTAGATTATTAGATTTTGGAAACTAACTATTTCCAATAAAGTTATTATTAGTGAAGTTATAAGACTTTTTGAAAACAGACAATTTTGGGAAATTCAATGTCTTATAACTCGATTTCTAATAATTTAATCGATAATTACCAATGTAAAAATTTTAATACCTTATGGTGTTTAAATTTGTATAGAGCAGGTCGTCAAACTCTAAATTGACCTAGTTTTTCAGAAATGTGCATCTTCCGAAATATGTTTTGTATCATTTTCAATAATTATTTAATATTACCACAGAATAAAAGAATCAGAATGGTCACTGATAAGAATTTACACAGGCAGCATAGGACGGTGGTAAAATCAGTTGCCATGTTTTTAGATGCGATTTTATCATTGTTTATACTGTGTTTTTACCACAGGATACAAGGTTTGTACCATGATATTCTGAGCTATCAATGATAAGTATCATAGAATGGTAATGATAGTGTCTGTTATGGTATAAACAATGATAAAATCGCATCCGAAAACATGGTGACTGATTTTGTGATATCGGTTTAGTGCCAGTGGCGTATCTAGAACTAATTTTATAAATGGGCCACTGATACACGCAATACCATTTTGTAATATAATAGAAGTTGAAAGATTAGTTTTGGTTATTGATTATCAGGGAAGCTTTGTTAATTTCCAATTGGATAATTAATAATTATTGAAAGATAATAAAATAATAAAATAAATTTTACCCATCACACACACGCAAAAATAAAAGAAATGATTAATGTTATACATTTGTGTTCTGCAGGTGAACTCTAGGTTTGAGAATCGAACAAGGTTAAAAATAAAACTTTAACTTCATAAAAAAAATGTCGTGAATATAAAATAAAATATAGACGAATTATGAGACATGACAGTGATCGATTATATACACATACCTGCACAATGAAAATATACAATAAGAACAAATAAAGTTGATTTATCCTGCGTGTTCAATATGAACATGAAACGGTTTAACTTTGTGATAAATATCGGCTGTACATATATAAATATCTGTATAAAACACTAAACAGGAATATAAAGACACATAACTATGTACTTACCAAATCAATAAAGATAAACTTTTATTGTATAAAATAATAATACAAAACTATGTTGGATTTTCATTTATAAATATCATATACTTATAATCAACGGTAATATATGTGTCATAGACTCATAGACATGCAATATGTATACATTTGAATATAAATATTTTAACTTTGTAATATAGACAATATGAGTATACATTTAAAAATTAATCGAATTTTAACATAAAAATAAAATAAAACCCAAATTCACAAAAATTTACTTTTTATTGTCAGCGAATACGCATTTCAGTAACAAAGTTATCATAATCAGTGCAAAATACAGACTTATAAAGTTATAATATAATTTAACAATGGGGTCAATAGTGCAACCAAATTTATTCTTAACAAACCACTTTTCAGATGACATTTCGCACAGATTTTAAAGGATCCTATATATACAAAGTTGTACAGAAATTTAAAAAAAATTAAAATCCATAAATTAAAAAAAAATTTTGAAAATTTTTATAGGTTAATTATGTGAATGTTCCATTTTGCTATAATTTCTGATCACTGTTGTTTATTAGGTACGTATAATACAAAACTGTTTAAAACATTACTTTTGCATTTCTCATTTTTATCAACTCGAGAATAGGTATTTCAGAAAGATTAAATAATTATAATGAACAATACTATCTAGCATCCTACGTAGTCAATTTTAAATATTATGTACATTTTTATACATTTTATGAGTAAAGTTGTTAAATAAAACCAAATTTTTGAATTTTTTAAAAATCTTTACATAAATAAATATATATCAAAAAATATCTAAAGGTATCTTTTATCACCAATTTTATACAGCAATATATGAAAATATTTTATAGTGTAAAATCCATTCCCTAATCAAATATTTATCAAAATGTTGATATAAAATAAAAATATTAGCTTTATTTTTGATAAAATAGGTATATACATTTTTTTTTGCTACTGTGCCAATATGAGAAGGACCGGAATCGAGTCCACCCCCTTAGTTTCACTATTACTGCAGGTAAACACGTACCTAAATACACGTATGAAATATACGAATACATATATGAAAATAAAACTATTGAAATATTGAGTTGAAAAAGTTTTTAGTTTTAAAGTTTCCGTTTTTGAGTAAGTACTAAAATATAACCATTTAACGTACAATTGCTTTAAATTTTTTCAAATGATATAATTTTGGGAGAGCTAATTATGATATAATAGACAATGAACTTCATTATGTCCATATATGTTTAAATAAATCTCGCTAAATTAGGTAATTAATTTTGGATTCTGAGCGTACCTATATATAGTAAAAAATATATTAGTTTTACAATAAAGTGCTTATTTTTAGTGAACCTATACATACTTTTGCGTAAAATGAGTAGAATAAAGAACTTTCTGTTAGAAAATTTGATTTTGTTGGTACTTTATAAATGTAATTTTTGATATTCTCAGTAATTTTCTTGGTATCATAAAACACGCTCACTAAGATTGCAAATAATTTTGATCGGCGTAAATTTAAAGCCAAATCGCATATTATTAAAATTGAAGCGAACAATATTTTCAATTGCACCTCGGAGTTTGTTTTCGAAAAATTAATTTCAAAAAGAGTTACAATCGTTTAAGTATGCTATAAAAAGTTTATTCACTTGTATAAGCAACATATTGCACGTCGTATTTGGAATAATGAAAAAAAAACTTCAAGATGCATACACTTGTAAATATTGTTTTCTTTAGTTTTGATAATAGGTGTCACAGCTCTAAAATCAATCTGAAATCACATATTTACAATCTAAGAAGACATATAAACAAAACAAATATCGTGATTATACAACAATAAAAAATGGAATTGGCTCAGGACTATTTTTAAATGGCATTAAAATATATCGAATGATAATTAATAATTGTATGATACTGTAGATATTAATATTAAAATAATTAAAACAGTAAATACATTGTACTTTAAAGATATATAAACATCGAGATATCGGTTTTTAAAATTGCATTAACTAGGTACATATACTAACAATTAGTAGCCCATTTGCTTGATTTACTCTTCTACTTTGGTGTTATTGGATTATTTACGGTAGTCTGTATATTCGATATAAATTATCAAACCATTTGGAAATCGGCCGTGAAATTGGTTTTGCAAGGGACAAACGTATTCATGGATGAATTATCACATTTTTACAAGATATATATGAGAACTTTATCCAAGTTGTAACAATTTTATTTTTCTTTCATAGCAAAAATACAATTACAGTTATTAGTTTTCTTTTGTTTTTCTCATTTCTTTATAAACATTTTTAAATATAGTTAATCATAAAAAAAAAAAAAAAACATTATGGTCATGCTATAAATACAATTCTGTTTTATGAATTAAAAATAATTTCATGATATAACTAAAAATATTGTTAGAATATGTTTATGCTATGCAAAAATAATTTTTTTTTTTTTTAAAAGAAATTTCATGATTACACAATAGTACAAAATAAAAGTGCTAGTCAAGGAACTGTTTAAAAATTACTTTTAAACGTATTCAAATAATTTAAAATAGTGAGATTTTCATTTTGCTTAAAATTTGCTTATACAAAAGCCCTTAAAATTGGTTTATTATATTGGCAGCCAATAATTGGCTACGTCTTACAATTTACATATTTACATGAAATATTGTACCCATTGTACATATTAATGTATTTCTACAATATTTTGGTTTTGTTGTATATTTTACTAATAATATTTTTTTGGAGTTATCTTATACGATACGGAACAGCTCATATGCGCAAAAACCTGTTATTTCGTAACTCACAAGTGCTGAAATATTTTTAATAAAAACGAGTATAATAATCGTCTGTACGTAAGAATTTCTACTTTATTGAATTTATTATAATATATAATTTTTACTAGGGGTCCAGGGGTAATTATATAGGTTATAGACACAATATTGTAAGTGGCACTAGGTCGAAAAGATATTTCCAAAAATAATATAGTTTTGGATTTTAGTATTATAAATTCATCAATAGTTATTGGTTGTAAAACGGCGTTGCCTACACGAGGATGTAGAAAAAAACCACTTCTCTAGGATTTTCCTTTATAGATTGGTATATAATATGAGAAATAAAGTTTTTAATATTAATTGCACACTGTTATATTGCGCACAATATCAAAATGTATTATTATGTTAAATATTTTATTAATTAACTCGTTGTAATCCAATTAGGTTCGGCTTAGAAAATTAAAAACTGATATAGCATTTTAGGCGAAATAAATATTTTAGTTTTTATTTAAAATAATTCCATTGCCATAGAACATCAGGTAAATATTTACCATTGTTACCGTGTTACGTTATTAATAAAATTCAATTTGGTATTATCAATGACTTAGCTGATGATGTAAGTCCATAAATAATTTATGTCAACCGACAAACATTTCAAGTGGAGTGTTAACTAATCGGACGCATTTGCCAAAATATACTATTTCATTTACAAATTAAATATTATGGTATTTATTAATCGTGTAATACATTGGGAATATACTCACTATTAAACTATTTTCATATTTTTAAATAAAATATGTTAACCCAGTCCTCCGACGCCTTGTCCGTTATTAATAGATAATATAGTAAATATCTATTTATATTATACGGGATATCATAATAATTTTGTAATGATTACATAATATTGTAACATCTAACGGCTAATATTAATATTTAATATAGCTGTAGGCATGTACAAAATATGAAAATTTTAAAATGTGCATAGATATAGCGAGTAAAATTTCAATAATTTTAATTTTATATCGATATAGGTAGGTAGTAAATAAGTTGTATTAATATACCCAAGTAATACGAATGGAAACGTAATGAGAAGTGGTAATCTTTTAAAATTTTAACGAATTCCGATTTTTCATTTTCTCATGTATTTCATTCGTTTAATTCAAAATACATTTTGAAAAATGTCGAAACGGAACACTAAAACATATAATTAATACTGTATATGCCTGATAAATATATTTTAAACTGTTGTAAAACGTCATCTCATATCATATCCATATAACATTACTCATATTGATTTTACGTAGACCGTAAATATTCTATTAGGTACTATAATGAAGTACCTACTCATATACTAACTGTGGTTACTACCATTTTTCATTGTGTTATGCACAATACACATTTTTAATTTATTACGTAATAGGCTTAAAAACTTGATCATATCCAATTGTGATGTTTTATATATTAGGTAGGTGTGAATTCTAGTGAGAATATAACGGGTGTTTTATAAATGATGTAATTATTATTGATAATATTGTATTATTATGTTGTCGTCATTGTTTACATAAAATGTTTGGCAAACAGAATTTACAAATCCGAAATTTGTCATATGATTAATCCGCGTAATCTGAATTTTGAATTTTGATTCTTATGCGACTCGCACAGAGTCGCTGATTTTTTTCAAAACCCTTAAAAATTTCAAGTATTTGTTTTGAGTGCGATTTCGTTGGCTTGGTGCATGTATTTAAATATTTATAATCGTCCTGACACACAGTGCATTGTAGCGTTTCTTGACGTCATATAATGTAGAGTTCACATTTTGAGAATTTTGTTTTTTACGTTTAAAAATGTATAGGATGGTGGTGCATGCATTATTGTAATGGCGGTCATAATGACATATAATGGGCTCAATGCAATTTAATCAAATATTATTTATCTGATTCGTACACAATATTTTTGTTAATTTATCGACTAGGTTTTGCAGGACATTTAATCCTTCCACTGTTATAGACACGCCGGCGGGTCCATGCATTTTGAAAATCAACATAAGTTGTTATTAACAATACCATAACGTCATATATTAGTAAATTTACAACCATAAATTTAATATTACAATATATTATTAACATAATATTTAGAGAAATAAAAAAAAAAACAAAAATAGAATCAACATCAAAGACGATATAAGTAAAATACATTTTGTACCAAGGTATTCAAAATGACATAACATGGTAGCCTGATAATATTTAATTTTTTTTTTGCTCATGCAACACATAACGCCACTTGCGCCAAAATAATTATGTTAACGTATGATAATTGTTATTATTTTCATAATGTGTTAATTATATAGTACACAGAATAAACTAAAAAAAAAAAATTTGGAACCAATTTCCAACTTGTATTCTTAATATCTCCTTCAATAATGATTCAAAATTAAAAAAATAATGGTACATTTTAATTTAGTATCCTTGAATAAAATCCATTCCCTAAAATTTTTCTTCAACGTATTAATTTTGGTCAGCATTGAAAGGGTTAAGAAAAACAATCTTTTTTTTTTTTTTAACAGAACCTGCAATTGAATTCATTAATCATCATGTGCTCAATATATAATTATGTAAATGATGTAAGTTCTGATAATTTTTGCTTTCTCACATTCTAATCATAAACCGATTCCCGATGTTAAATAATAATCCCCGATCCCTGTAATCTAATACCAAGGTAATTTATCAAAAACAGTTCATTACCGTCCAATAATCGAACTTCACCTAATTGTTCTGATATAATGGTACTTTATTATAATGTTCTTAAAAAATACAATAGTCGAATAAAATATTCAATTTTAGTCACATTAGTCAGTCACACTTCATTAGAGTAATATTTTATTAATTTTCAGTGAAAAGATATATTTTTTTTTTATCTAATTTGGTATGTATTTATTATATTATATAGGGGAGCCAGGGATAAAAATAACATGGCTCGATTTTTTTCTCCCATGCTAAATATTAAGAATCGGTAGAATCTGTAATTTGCACCACTAAAAATGACACATTTACTCGTTATCAGTTTGTCGTCATCACATTTAGTTTATAAAAAAAAACAAAAACTAATATTGATCTACTAAAGTAGGTAACAATAAAAATATTTCCAAAAATGTTTTTCGTTAATTTAATTTTTAGTTTATAAACATAATTATTATATTTGTATATGTAAATATTTGTTTAATTTACATTTTAACGTGTGAAAAAAGACTGTATCCGGAAAATGTATTAGAATTTTATAATAGTTACGAAAACATTATTGAATACGAGGTCGAATGTAACAAATGGTATGGGGTCGAAAAAAACACTATGGAGTAATATATGATTAATAAATTGTTATAGTGATATAAATATAATTTAGGTAGGTACAAATAAAGTATTCCATTTTTCTATAGAGTATAAGTGTTCTTATCTAAAAATAATAAATACTTCTTCTTAAATTTAGAATTTGGTCTATTTTTTGTCCCCTGGTCTCCCCTACCCATTACAATCTGCAGATACCGAAAAAAATATTATAGTTCCTATAATACCTATACGTATCATAAGTACGACAAAATTTCATTGCCGGCATTAATTTTTATAACATAATAATTGTCATTCTGAGCAAAACGTTTTCAATTTTACCTTTTTTTTTTTCGTCTTATTTAGTCCGTTTGTAATTATGTTTTCTGTGCTTTTGGTCTTTGGTGGTAAGGTTCACGAGGAGTAGATTCTTCGATAGCATCGTAACTCACAAGTATGCACTTCAGTTCGTAAATATCATCTAGCATAAAGTAACACCAGTGATAAAATCTTCTTTGAATACATAGGTAATCGATTTACTTTTCCTGTAGTCATTGATATAACTATTAATTAATTAACTATAACTGGATAATAATTGTAGACTGTGATAAGACAATTTTTAACAAAACCGATTTTGTTCATTTTATAATTGTAATTTTAGATAATAATAAACCTAGATACATACAATTTATACAAAATATTTTTAATATAAAACAATATGTAGACGTGACAAATAAAATACAGCATCATGATATGAGAATATAGTACGATAAACTATAATATATATATAAAAAAAAAAATTCAAATTCAAACGTAGTGCCATTGATTTATAAACACTATTTATAATCAATGGTACTATCTATATGGCTAGAACATATTGAGAATATTCCGTGCACATATCAGATACCTATACGAATACATACGTGTAGGTACATGCGACGACTTATATAGGATGAACGGTATTCATTAATTGTACACAAATATTATTGCGATAGGCATTGTGTTTTATTCAGTGCAGTGTGGCGTAGTGAGAAATATTTATTTATTATTTATTTATTTTTTTTTTTGGGGGGGGGGGAGGAGGTGAATAAATAGGCAATAATAGATAATAAAATTAAAATTCAATAATATATACAGTATTGATCGCGGACAAAGGTAATTTTTATTCGCGAGATTTTTTCTAGTGTGCAATCACTGTTTTAAATCAATGGATGATAGCCGTTTAATCTCGATCAAATGATTGATTTTTGCGCATTTGCGATGAATAAAAACCACGTTCACACGCGAAAAAATCGCAATAATCGTATAATAATATTTTACTTACGTTTAGGCAATTTTCGTGAAATTTTAAGAAAAATGAAAATCTAACAATTCAAAAATATTTATATGTATATATATATATATTTTTAAGTAATTTAAAAATATTATTTTCTGTCAACGTCATTTTTAACTGTAGGTGAAATCACGATATTTATTAAAACCATGTTTACGCATTTTTAATTTTTATCGACTTGAGAATATTGTATTGAGATGATAAGAGATAAAAAATAAATTATAAAAGACAAAATTATCTAGCAACGGATGTAGCCGATTTTAAATATATTCATTTTTACACATTTTATGGAGAATGTTAAAAAAAAATACACCAAGAATCAGCGACATCAGTCGCTAGATAATGTTGTTAGCTAGAATTTATATTTATTTCATATTTCTAACATGTTTTGTTAAGTTGATAAAAATGAAAAGTGCTAATGCAAGTTTTTCATTGAAAAATCGTCGATGTAGCGTCCTCCTAAATACCCACCACAACCAACATGGGGTGCGTTCGAATATTCAAAGAGTAAAGTCGATGGTAGAGTAGAGTAAGTATACATTGTTCAGTGAGAGACTAGGAGTGTGCAAAAACCAATAGGTACTCGTTACACCCCACCACAACATCGCATGTCGGCTATGTGCCATAACACACGTATCTACTATATATAACTACAAATTACTTGTTATCTATATATATATATATATATGATAAGAATTATTATCAGTAGAGTTACTAACAACCTATCACTTTAATTTAGGTTACAAAAGTTTACTCGGAGTCAATAACACGCAGGGCCGTCGCGAGGGGGGTGTATCACCCCCTCAACTTCTGAAAGCAGTCGGTAAAATGAAGTTCAGTCGAAATAATACAATTTTGCCCTTTTTCAGTTTAATATAGATACAAGTAGTTTTGATATTATTGTTTTCACACACCCAATTTTGAATTAACTTGAAAACACAGTATATGTTAATACAATTTTGAACCGATATGTATTTTTTTAATTCAATTTTTTCTAAACACACGAATACTTTGGGAGGGAGGTCGTCCCCCAAAACCTTCCCCCCTCCGGTACTACACCACTGATTCGGTGAACTGATTTTGCCGTTTTCTAACAGAAATTTACAATTCTGAATATATGTACATGCAGGTAAAATACGTCTATTTTTAAAACTATATAAGGCACTTACACAAAAAGCTGGTTGTTTTAAAAGTTTTAGAACTTTGAGAAAGAATCAACAAGTTATAGATATATCGCAACAGCCAACTATACATTCATGAACTTTTTCTGTAGGTAAGTACTATATTTTCTCTCGGAATGATTTAATGTTATTCTTTCGAAATTTTCAAAGATTGTTAAAAATTGTTCAAAGTTACGATAGAATATGCATTTGATTACAGATATATAAAATATACGAGTATATACAATATATTACAAATATTGATATAAATTATAATATAGGAATACCGGTAGTAATATATAATAATTATTATTATATATTATTTATATAATTATTTTACCTATATTACGTATTGTGATATATATATAATATAATATATTCTTCCAATGTTCGATGGAATTTTTTAATCTTAATTAATCGAATATTATTATTATTTTACATAATTACGTAATATTAATTTTAATTTAATATATAGACAAATATTCTAAACAAAGTGAGGATTTAATATTTAATAAATATTATTTTACAATAATAGAAAAAATATAAAAAACGTGTTCATTACGTCAATTTTGAAGTTTTATAATAATTTTATATTATTAGACTTCTTACAGAAAATATAACCTGACCATATTTCAATATATCCATAATATTACTAACATATGTCCAAGTAATCTGCAATCGAGCGCGAACCGTGTGATTTCTTTAAATCAAATATGCAGCAATCTGACTTTCCTATTTTTTTTTTTTTTTATTTTACTTATATACGAAATAATTTTAAATTATAATCCACATAATCATTTAAAACTATATTTTTTCTAAATTTTAATATCGTATGAATATTTTATATTATTAGTGAACTGTAAATAAGTTATGAATTTAAAAAATATTTAAAGGCATCAGATAAATATAGAATGTTGGAAAAGTTTTGCGTATTACGTGGGCAAGATTAAAAAAAGCTCTAATGAATTAAAAATATTTATATTGTCTGTTTTAAAATGTCTATAAGGAATACTATAAATATAAACAGGTAAATTCAAGGTCGAAACACATTCTTGAAGAAATGTTTTTTTATTTACTGA
This sequence comes from Pemphigus obesinymphae, assembly GCA_025469235.1. NCBI lineage: Eukaryota > Metazoa > Arthropoda > Insecta > Hemiptera > Aphididae > Pemphigus > Pemphigus obesinymphae. The sequence continues at coordinate 11,857 of JAIPRL010011183.1, forward strand.
AAAGGTTATCAGCTGATTTATGGTAGTTTATTTTTGTCTGTATATACCTTAACGTATATAATACGAGTACACATTATGTATAATTGTTTAATTGTGTTTTAAATAATATGAAAATAAAAATAGAACATTATTGCGGTAGGTTAATTTTTTCTACAAATATTTACTGGTGTAAAAACTGTATATTATATATTAACCGAATAATAATAAACTGTCATAACATTTAGACTAGGTATTGATAATATACGTACATATTATATAAAATATACAAATATTATACAAATTGCAACTCTATTAACTACTATATATTAATCGTTAAAAAAATGATTTGAAAATGATTTCATTTTTCATTATACCTATCTACATTGGTCATTATAGAACGATGTCCATATTTTCATAATATTATCATGTACAAAATGTATAAGTATTTATAAATAACGTTGTTCGTATACGTATTCTGATTTTCATTTTTATATAATTATTTATAACATCGTGTTTTTTAAAATCGATTATTTGTCGGACAAGCGCTTATCGTTCCGCAATAATTTTTTATATAGGTATATATTCCATGTATAAATATAGAACCAGCCCCTTCTTGAGGGGTCGTGAGTACACACAGGACCGTTGGGCACCACACACTGATACATATTATACGTAATAAAAATGAAACGTCGTCAAAAGCGTATATTTATTTATTTATTTAATTTTTTTTATACATATTTTTCATTTTAACGTGAAACGCGCGTACAAGGCGTATACGTTGTACACATTATACATATTTATTATGTCATTGAATTCACGCCAAAATGAATATATTCCAGATGGCGAGGTGTGGCCGGGGGGAATGCAAAAATATTTTTTTGCCCACAATATATACGCGACTCGTCCAATTTTAGCGGTGTGCACAATTTCGGTAGACGGTGACGGGTGTAGTCGGGGGGGGGGGGGGTGAAAGAGGGATGTTTTGGGCGCGTGCATATATATCGGCTATATTATACGTCCGCCCACGCATCGGAAACGCTCAGCTCGCACACCGGTCGCGGTCGTTGCCACCGGTGTGTAAAATTAACGATTTCGGCATCTCTTCGTCGTCGTCGGCGGCACGTATCCATTTTCCTCCAAGAGGACCAAAAAAAAAAAAAATGCCCGTTTCATTCTCTTCCACTGATCATACCTATATAATATGATGTACATGTGCCCATATAGGTATCCGTTTATAATATATATTGTACAACTATTATATATTATCAAGTGGTATATTAATTATACATTTTTGAAAAGTATGCAATACAACAATAATATTGTGTATCAATGTATAGATAAACAAAAATATAAATAACGAATGTTACAAAATAATAAAACCGACTCTTATACGTTTTATACGCAAAGTGTAAACGTCCGTTTATTTCATTTTACTAAACAGCTGTTTTTAGCCGGGTTGTTTTATTTCGATTTTCCGTTAATACGGTATACCTACTGCATTTTTATATCTACTATATTATTATAATAACATATATGTATAGGTAATCAAAGAATAAATTTAATAAAAATAATAAAGAAATATAGAAACGTGCACGGATCACGAACACACGACAAATACACACTATAACTTATTCCGCATTGTTCCTAATTTATTGTTACGACGTGCATTGTCGGGCGATTATTCGTATCGCTCCGGCGGCGGCCGTATTATTACCGAATTCTCCGTGTTTTTGTGCTTTCATCATAATATTATTATTATAGTTATGACGGGCGATCGTCAACGTCCAGCGCTTGTTTCCGATACTTGATAATCGCGCAGATGTATAATAGCCCACATAGATCTTTGAACTCTGATTATTACTTCGTAGTGTTTTTATATTTATAATAATGGAAATCAATTTTCACTTTCGATAATAATATTTTGAAAATGCATTACGGTTATAAATAATTGTTAATATTTAAATCAATATCGAATTTGTTAATGAGTAATTTGTTTGGTACAATTTTAGAGTGGGGGGGGACGATCGCCCCGTCGCCCCTACATACGAGCCGCCACTGACTATTATTAAGAGGCCGCAACACCTGCGATTTTTAAGGGGTTCTGTATAGGCAATTTTTAAGAAATATTATGAAAAATAAAAATCTAACAATTTAGAAATATTTATGTACATTTTAAAATTAATCTAAA
>JAIPRL010011184.1:0-14022 GCA_025469235.1 Pemphigus obesinymphae
CAGAGGTAGTATAGGGGTAGCTTCGATAGTAGACAAAATGAGAGAGAATAGATTAAGATGGCTCGGGCATGTATTAAGGAGGGAAGAGACTGAGGCAGTAAGATTAGTAAGGAAAATGCATGTTGTTGGTAAAAGGGGGAGGGGAAGACCGAAAAATATATGGGGGGATGTAATAGCGAATGATATGAGGAAGGTGGGAGTAAGTGAAGAAGATGCGGGAGATAGAGTTAAGTGGAAGTGTAGGACTAGGGTGGCCGACCCCAAATAGTTGGGAGAGAAGGCGAAGGAGAAGAAGAAGATATTTCTATTTGAAAAAATAAAGAGAACCGAATCCAAACTTTCACAAACGTTGTTCGTTTACTCTTCGTCATTCAACGTTGTTACAGGAGGAAGTTGTCTTGCACCACGTTGAGTTGATCTATAAGTACCTAAAATAATTAAAGATTTAATTACAAAATCGGCTACCATTGAATTGTCTCCCAATTTTGGGTAAATATAAATTCGATCCTTGAATTGGCTCCTGAAAAATGTATGTTTGAATTGGTTTCTTAAATTGTTAAATATTATTTTTTAACCAGGGGTTCTTATATTATAGGTGTTTACTTTTATGACGTCTACCGTCATGCTATCATGCTATCTACCGCTGGATATACCTATACTATTTATATTACAAATTTATTGAATTTAGTCTTATCGTCTTAACCGGCGTAATCTATTACAATAATCGATTATCATTGACTACTTTTATTTTATCGTTAATATTTGATGACCACGACAGCAATGTATTAAACTTTATTAGTAGATACGCTGTGTTCACGCGAGTGCGTAAAAATGAATTCTGTTGATAAAATGTTAAGTGAAAAGGGAAAATTAATTTTTATAGTTAATAAATTCAAGTTTAGTTTTCATAAACTCCTCCAAAATGGCCAACATCGGTTTAAATGTACTAAAAGAGGATGCACTGCCAATTTAAAAGTATTGGAAAATAACGATATCGTGTGGACATCACGCAATCTAGAACATAACCACGATGCGGACGAAGAAAATAAAATTGAACGTCAAATAATAAGCAATAACTTGAAACGTAAGGCCACCACTGAAAATATGTGTGAACGCCCTTCAAAGTTATTATATTCATATTTACGGGAGAATAATACAAATGCAATTTCAACTAAAGATGTGACATGTATAAAATACAATATATTTCAAGCTCGAGCATCTTTACGACCAAATTTGCCTCGTAATAGACAAGAGGTGCATGATATTTTGAAAGACATGGACATAAAAACGTATGAAGGTAATACATTTTTACAAGTTAATGATGCGGAAAAAGGGATTTTATTATTTAGTACGGATGAAAATTTAAAATTTCTATGTCAATCGACCACATTTTACATTGATGGAACATTTTCGTACTGTGCACAGTTTTTTTTTACTAATTTTTCACAATTCATGTAATAAAAAACAATCATTATGTACCTTTAGTTTTCCCTTTACTGAAAGACAAAAAACAAGAATTATATGTCGATATTTTCGAATTATTGATAATTATTGCTTAACTTACAATAATGTGTTGTCGTATACGTCAATGTAAGTTTCGACGTATACGGCAATACAAATTAATAAAACAAATCTTAATACAAAACACTTTATACAATAGTAAACGTATATCAATATAAAACATCAATATTATATCTCGCCTTTTCGGAGGTCTCTTGCGAGTACCTCCTCGCGGGCGAGATTATCTATCACAAAGAAAATTTTGGTTTTTATAATCGATATGAATTATAAAAGTGCGACATAAGCATATACAGGCGTGCGTATATGCACACATGTGCATATATATACACTATACAGTATATAGATATTATATACTAAATAACATAAGTATATATATATTTATATATATATATACAGGCCGAATATACAACACATATTTAATTACATTGCACCTATAATCTATATAATGAATTGAGGTATTGAGTTATGACTTGTTATGATGAAATGTACTATTTTTTGTGTAAAAATTAGTAATAAATAATAAAAATTAAGTGGCAATGACCATCTGGCTTTTGGTAAAAAGGTAGTATAAGCATTTATGAACCACTGTAATAGAGGGTAGCATTGAATTTTTAAGGACTATAATCAACATTTCTCAAATACCATCGTTCTATGTATGCATCAACATTTCACTTAATGATAATGTTATGATTGAGTCTGTATAAATGAGTTCACAGTCGTTTCATCATAAATTTTTGATTTAAATTAATTCGTATTATTATTTTTAATTAGCTTGTTTATTTTATATTCTTAGAATTAAAATGAATTGTCTATTAAACATTATTATCATAATTCATATTTATGTTTTAGGAACGCAGTAAAGACGAAATGGAGAAGTTATTCCAGGACGTTGGATTAAATTTGACAACTGATATTTTCAATAATATCTGGGATAATGCTTACCGAATAGATGGTGTCAATGGCAATGTGTGTATAGCAGTATTTAAACAGGTTACAGACAACCAAGCCCAAACAATTATTGATCATCCGGAATAAATTAATAATTATTATTTATTTATTTATATATACTATAATAAATATTTTAAGACATCGGATGATTTTTGTAGAATTAAACGAAAGTAAATTAGAGCTATATATGCAAAACATTTAAGCGCGATTGATAAAATATTCAGTTTAAAAAAATCTGGAGGGAGAGGGAGGAGAAAATATATTTTGAAATAAATATATTAAAATCATACAAATTCATATAAATAATATATCAAATTATCTATTGCATTTGCTTTACTAAATAGATTATCCAAAGACCCAACCCCCCCATATTGGAAATATTATATGCTTATAGTGCACATAGTCTGTTTTTCGTTTGTGGTATTTAAGCCAGAAGTTCCCACGTTTGTGCTAGCCTGAGTTATTTCATGGGGGCTAACGAAATGGCAGACCTCTATATAGGTAATTTTAAATTTTGATGACACCCATCTATGTGTGCCCATCTATCCTATATTGTGCTAGTTCTTAAACTCCGTATTATTCTTAAAATTTATGAAAAAAAAAAAATTAATTTTTATTCCATTTTTTAGATAAAAATCCTAACAACTTATTGTTTGAAAATACTGGTGTTTTTTTTTTTTGCTTATTCACACGTTAATGAAGTAATTTAGAATTTTGTCGGAAAATTATGTAGCAATGCAGTATTTTCAAACAATAAGTTGTTAGGATCTTAATCTAAAAAATGGAATAAAAATTAATTATTATTTTTCATAAATTTTAAGAATAATACGGAGTATAAGAACTAGCACAAATATAGGATAATATATACTTTTTTTAAGATATTGTAATTGCATTTATTGAAGTTTTTTGGTGATTTCAATTTCTTGCATTATGATTTTCCAATTATAACAATATGCCCTCATTGTGGCAAATATAACTACTCATAAAATTGAAAATAATTCTCTAAAGTACCAACTAGAATAAAATTATCATTAAAAAAGCTCTTTGACTTGTATAAATTAAGCTTTTTTTTATATGATAAAAATACTATTATCTTTAGTAACTACTGTTGGGTCCGCTAGTGTAAAATAATATTACAAGTTCACCGGACACCACTAAATTTTTATATTTTTTAAATTTATATTATGTACCTATCCAGTATGCAATGTGTACTTTAAACTAAAAGGAGAAAGGGGTTACTACTAATAAAAAAAAAAATATAATTCATTAAATTTGAAAAGTGATTCCGAGTGAAGTTTCATATTTTTGTTAGATTTTCTTTGCGCTTAAGACAATTAATGGGAAAATCGAAAAAAATACTTCAATAAAGTATGACCTGATCCACGGATGATCGGACTTGCCAATATGTTGTAGTTAGATAGGTATACCCAAGTGAAGATAACAACGTTTGTTAGAGTAAAATTGCCCGTAGGCGTTTATTTACAACAAAGATCACAAGTTATGATACACGTATCACAAATTACGTGTGGTAAAATTGAGATGATAATGAATATAATAATAAAAAAAAAAGAATGAAAAATATATACAATGAGCGTATAGACCAGAGTCCGAGACCCATAGATGCTTAGTCAGTGCATGAAGCAAAGTTGATCGGCTTGCCATCGGCCCGATCATTACGGTCGTCGACATTTCCACGCATTCCCTCCATCCTTATAGTAGAGGATATGTTCCCGCGAACTGGTGTTGTGAAAGATTACTTAATTCGCAGCTGACGATAAGTGGTCGTCACCCGAAGACCGTGTCAAGTAAATACTAGAACAAATTTCTGAACAAAAATTCCCTAACCTAAAATCTTTAACTTGTCTTCATCTACTCAAAAATAGTGTATATATGTATAAATTCTAAATAAAAATAATACACCATTTTAAAACAAATACATTTCTCGATTAGCTCAAAATCTAAAATATGGGTATGTAGTTTATCTGTTTCCTCGACAGATATGTATCAATATTGCCTATACACAACGCCGTTTTATCTCACTTTGCAATAGTGAGGTACTAAAATATAATAAAACTAAACTTTTTGTTTATAATATAAAGCCACTAATATTTATTTTATTTTTGTTAATTTTTAATCAAGAACAATATTAAAAATTAATATATGATTATAGATGAAACAATGAAATTCCTTATTACATATTCATATAATTTATAATTTAATCTTAAGGGAATTGAATGCGATCAGCTATTAAGAAGTTTTATATAGACAGTTTAAAATACGCAAGCATATTAGCCGTGTGAATGTGTGAGTAATAAATGATTACGAGTGTATGTAACTTCCCGGAATACCTATTACCGCTTCTTATCTGAAAAATTGGAGTAGCTTATCTACCCATCTATGAATATAATTATTTATAACTGTGGTGATACGGCACATATACCACCAACAGGGTTACCATTTTTTTTTAGTATAATTATTTATTGTATTGTGAATTATTTGTAATTATATTTATGTTCTTTGTACCTACTCGATCTCATTCCCTCCAAACGATCTCTACCGCCGCCTGGGCGAAGCGGCCAGTCGCTCCGGTCGACTTTTTCTCTCCGCCTACGACTGCTGACTAAACAACTCGTTCGCACGACTGACCTTCTCAGCGTCGTACGGCACGGAGACACGTCCGCCTCTATTTTATCGTACTCATGTGTAGTATTTTCATTTGTTTCATTTTTGTCCTTTTTATATTTTCTCTTTCGAGTTGTTATAATAAACGTCTTTCGCGCACTCTCTCTCAAAATGAATCACTTTATTTTATTTAAATATCTACTGCCGAAAACCTTCTCCCGTCCGGAGTCCGTTTGTTTTTATTTAGTCAGGTCGTCATACACATAAAACGTCCTCTGCGCTAAATTACTATCGATAATAATGTTTTTAATGATTTTTTAATAATCACTAACTTATTTCACATTTTACATCGTAGCAGCAGCCGCACGGGGTAAATAAACTCTAATCGTCGCCGTTACAGCCACACAAGGCTCGAGACTGTATATTATTTACTTAAATTTTATTTTGGGTAGCAAAAGTTTGTAATGAATTGTACACGTTTTTTATTATAATTATTATTCAATATTTAGTATTGCTATGTTATGGCACATGATTTTAGATGATATTATAGGACGTGGATAGGTAGGTACCTATTATTAACAACGTAGGCGTGTTCAAACTTTCTTTGCAGATCATGCATTTAATCTTTCCCCCCTCCAAAAATGTCGCAATTTTTTAAATTTTATTTATTTCCTCTTATAACCAAATAGTTAATTATTTAAAAGAACTTAATGTCGGTTATATAAAAACACAAAATATTATAACTTACGAGTACTTATATTACGTTAATAATAAAAATGCATTATTTGTATTGAACTTTTTTATTTGATAAAATACTAATTACAATTAATACTTCAGCTTGAAGGCATCAGTTGACTTTAATAATGGGCAATGAAAGAAAATAAAGGATGTTTAAAATATAAATAAATTTAAATGAATGTCTGACATTTTAGTAGTAACATATTATTGAATAACAATTATTATTGCAGAATAGTTATTTCTTACTAAAAATTCAAAAAGACAAACTCACCTTGTTGTTAAAACGGTTATCAATGATATTAGCTTTAAATTTATTTCTTTGTAGTTTTATAAATACAATTTTTAATAAATAAAACAAAATAGGATTTTTTCTACCAATGGCACCTATTAACACTAAAATTAAACAATTTGTTGATATGACAGTGTACCTAGAACAATTTAGGGTTTTAATCTTTATACTTACCTTAGACACCATTTAAGTTTCCTGTTACTAGATGTAGGTAAATATGACTGTGGTCGTGTGCATGACATAGTTTTGTGACTAGAAACAAAACATAGAATAAATTCAGTTATTTAACTTATTTTGTGGTAGATTACATGGTAATTCACCCAAATTTTAGATTTTGCATGTCGTGTCTGTGCATGATATGCATGACCCGCAGAAATGCCTATGATTAATAACATCCTTGTCCAGTAATATAATAGCCAAGTCAAATTATGAATAAGTAGGAGAAAGCTGAATTTTTGCATACACGTAAATAATATTATTATAATTAATAACGTGTAATAAGTCGCCATTGATATCACTTAAACTTTTAAATAAGTATCTTGCTTTTTATTCGTCGTAAAATAAAAATTTCAAGAACAAAAATTGTGGAGGAAAGAAATTTCTATAAGATGATGTATTTTTTATGAATCTAGAACATTCTCATCTCCCGTTGACATTCTTCCCCGAAGAATATATTTTTTAAATATTCAAATAAATACAACAGTTATATATTTATATTATATAAAATTGAGATATATTTCTACTTACCTGAGAATTCAATTTTTCGGAATTTTTTTTTCGATGCTGAAAAAATAAAATAAGTTAATTAAAAATGTAAAAAAAAATATACAAAACAAATAGGCGTTAACAGTTTAAACCCGAGATCCGCGCACTATGAATTTCCGCATTTTACTATTAGACTATGGAACGTATAGGTACGACGGGCGATATTTACTGGGTATATATGTAAAACAGCATAAAATCATATAATTTTAAATTACTATTACTTCTAAACTAAGTCTGACTGTTAAATTCTAATTGCACCATAATTTTCATCATTCAAAAATATCCAAAAATCATATTCTCTGGTTAAGTAGATATATACCCATATTTTATAATATAATATATATATATATCTATTATAATATAGGTACCTAATATTATAATAATTGTTTTTTGTATTTGAGTAAAATACAAATTTTTCGTGGTGGGGATGTCTTAAGTATAAAAAAATGCAAGGGAGAATGTCTTACGGTACCGGTGACGAACAAGGGAAAAATTTCCGAGGGGGGACATCATATTTTATAAATGATAAACCTTTTAAGCTGTTATAGGTATAGCTTTTAATATATCAACCTATAAAACATATACAATAATATTAATGCCTAATATAAATTAATATTTTCTTAATATACCTAGTATATGGAAGGGATAAAAAAAAATTAAGGAAATACTATGTAATGAGCAGAAAAAATATCCTAATAAAAAAAAAATCCCACCTTGCCCCCACTATATCAAGTTTTAAGGGGGGTTTGTTAGTTAATTTGTATAAATTAAGAATTCAGTATGTGTAAGGTGCATTATATACTAAACACGGTCAATAAGCATTTAACTACATTTACATAGGAGTGAAGGTCTAGATTGGCTATGAAAATTTAAAAAATTGGCCGCAAAAAATTTAAGCCTATTAATTAATATGTGGCCAAAAATATAAGAAACAAAAGTGAAATTAGGCAGGTTTTTAATAGCCAGTACACTAAAGTTAATTTAAATCATTTTTTAAATGATCAAAACGCTTATTGGACCTTTAGAAATACTAAAACTTGGTGGCTGGTAGTTTCCCCTGTCCGGCACTGCAGGGGCATATTCAAGAAGGGATATGGGAGTTAGATCCTCCTTTTTTTTTTATAGTGAAAACTTTTCCAATACCAAATTTATCAGGGTTTTATGTTTTTAAATATTTTATAAGAATATTGTATTTGTCTGCCTCTTATCTTGGCGATTTTCCGTGATTCCGTATTTGCGCATTTCCCAGAATCAACTTTTGTGATAAATATTCACACAAACACATAGAGTAGTCTTCACTATAAACTGAAAAAAAAAATTTCGTAACGTTGAAAAAATTTGCACAATTTCATGATTTAGACCTAAAAATAGTAAATAAGTGAAATAACCTAGTAAACTTAGACTAGGTACCTAAAAAAAAAAAATATATTACCAAAATTAAACTAATTCGTGTACGTATTTTAGTGATTTTTCTATGTATCAATGTATTCTATGTTTCAATGTATCAACCTGTATACTATATACATTGTGCATTTGCTATTCCACCATCGAAGTAATATATTAGGTTATATTTTTATTTATGTAATATACAGGTATTATACGAAGTTTGAAAGATTGTCAAAAAAATCAAATTTTATATTCTTATGGAAAATTTCTAGTATGTTGGTTGAATAGTCAATAGGTTATCAATAGGATTGAAGTTTGGGTATTGACGAAAAAAATTTCATAATATTAAAAAATGACATAGGATATTTCTTTGTATACTAATCGTAAAGAATATCCAGTGGTAGAATTTTTGATTTTCTCATATTCCATACCCTTTTTTCTCTACGAGCATGGCTTTTTCCTTTTGGATTGGTACTAGAAAATTATTTTATAATAATATTGAAAAATGACAAAGGATTTTTCTTTATATACTAGTCGTACAAAATATCCAATGATCGGATTTTTGATTTTCTCATTTTTCATCGATACTTAAATGTATACACAATGAATTAAACGTGATGAAAGTGAAACATGGCCACGTCAATCTCCACAAAATTAAATTTTACAGGAGACAAAAACGGTTTACAATGAATTCATATACACCCATCATTCTGGAAAATGTATATAAGTTTTCTAATACCTTTCTACAGAGAAATATCATGTTTGGATCAAATTTACTATTTTTGTATGTTCATAGCAGCTACTTTTATTTCCCGGATATGTCTCCTTTCTGCACACAACTAAAATTTTCAAGAATTATGGAGTAGTTTGACATATACAGAAGCATATAGTAAATTAGTTAGCATATCAATGATAAAAGCTATGAAAATCTCATTATTAGTAGAATAAAATAAAATTGGCAGGAGAAGTATCCATAATCATTAATCAATAGATACATAATACGTTACCTACATATTAGGTACATTATATTCGTATACATAATGAGAGCAAAAATGAGACATGTCCTAGACAAGACATGTCTGGACAAAACTCTTTTCTGATTTTAACTATTATTTAATTATATTATATTATTATTTAATATTATTGAATTTTTTTCATATGGAACTGCAGGACATGTCTTATTTTAACACTAAACCTGCCTCTAGGTGCTAGGAACAAAAAGGCTAATTAAATCATTTTGCCAAAAATTGAATATGTCCCCTTTCGGAAATAAATTTAAATATCTATATATTAGGTAGGTAATATCATTGATTATGTATATAATACAGATATGTAAAGCTATTGAGAAAATTGGGGACTGCGTGCCACTATAGAATACTGCGATCGGTGAACTGCGTGCGGTAGAGGTAACACCTTATCATAGCTTACTCGTGTAGTAGGTGGACGCGTGAGGTAATTATAAATAGAATTAGAAATTCTACCACGCTCGACTGGGCAACTATTTTTCGTGCGCTCTTATACACACGTTTTATTTGCATAAAAGAGGAGAGTTTCTCCTTTATCCTTTCTCATTCGTCATTGTCGGCGATCACTCCACAAATACTGTATCTATTTGTAATAATTCTTTTTTCTATAAAAGAGAAGAGCTTCTCTCTCTATCCTTTCTCGTTCGTCATTGTCGACAACCATTCCACAAAAACTATACTTATTAATAATAATTATTTTTTTAATAAAAGAGGAGAGTTTTTCCCTCTATTCTTTCTCATTTCTTTCTCATATTTTCATATTTATATAGGTAATCATGCCAGGAAACTAATGTTGATATTTTAATTGTTTAAAAGCGATAACTAAGTTTCCTGGCCTACAGATGTTTTGATTTCCCAAAGACCACAAAAGTGAAATTTGGGCTATCAACTCTGGTAAGAAAAATAATTTACAATTTAATTAAAATAATTAATTGAGATAAATTGAAACACGCTTTATAATATACTTATGTAGTTTAACCACACTTTCAATATTTTAATTTGCATTTACATTTACTTTGCCTTTTTTGAGGGTTTAGACTACGTTTTTATACTAGATATGTTCTAATTTTCATTAATACAGTTGTCTTTGTATTTATAGAAAATCCTGATTTGTTATTACTTGATATAGACAAGTTATGTACAAAATATTTAGTCAGGAATATTTCAGTGCCGATAGTTTTATTGACAGCTGTTCCCAACAGATATGATGGATGATCTGAAGAAGAACCGTCTACATCAGCTGGTAAACAATGTACGCAGACTATATATCATACATAGGATGGAGTCTCTCCATCTATGATCATTTTAAGATTTGTTCTATTAATATTAATAAAATAATATATATTATAAAAATTAATAATAATATATATATTATAAATTTAGTATACATTATAAATTAGTATACTTACATATTGTATTAAATCATAAGATCCAAACTGAGTTTTCAATATATTTTTTATTATATTATATTTATAAGCCATAATTATATAAATACCTACCTATATATAAGTAGGTATATTATTTAGGTACCTATCTATAATATAAATATAATCACACTTTTCCTTTTTATTAGTGCCATGTTAAGAACTTTAAATAAATGTGTTATGTGCTTAAAATACTATTTATTCAAAATAGTTATGACATGACCATAAAAACAATCACTATTTACGAATAAAATTTAAATTACTGATTATAGCAGGAGACTCCATCTCATATAAGTATTAAAAAAAAAAAAAAAAAACGGTCTACATCAATATAATTTAATTTTGTTATAGGGCTTTTGACGTTGGATCAAATAGCTGATATAAATTTAAAATGTATAACTCCAACCAAAACATACCATAGACCTAGAACTTCGGATATAGTAAAATTAGTATTTCCTAGTCCTTTATCAAATATTTCAATGCCACAAAAAAAAATATAACAAGTTTAATTCAAATCCCTAGTCTAAATTTAAAAAGAAAATTAGAAAACGATTCGCCTAGAAAAATTGAATTAAAAAAACAAAATTAAAAAAAAAAATCAAAATTAATACATAATAAAAATACTCATATCTCAAAATTAAAAAAATGTGCTTCTTAATATAAAATTCATAATAATTTTAATAATTTTATGTCTACTTTTAAATTTTCATCGTCTAACTCGAGAGCTATCGTAACTATGCAATTAAAAAAGAATCGTCATACATGGTCAAATGATGAAAAAATCTTTAAATTTATTTTATAAATCGCCTACTGCGTATAACTTACTACGTTTATAAAAAGTCAATTTGCCCACTCCTTTAACTATTAGACACTGGATAGTTCAATCGAAATTCTTACCAGGTTACAATAATAGATTTTTTATTTATGTCGAAAAAAAATTTCAGTACAAATCCTATAAAGAAAAAGCATGTACAGTTTATTTTGATGAAATGTACATAAAAGAATTCCTAGAATCTAATAAAGATTATGATTTTATTGAAGGATTTAAAACTTAGAACCTTATGGTAAAACAAATATGAGTACCAACTGTGTTATAATATTTATGACTCGTGGTATATAATCTCCATAGAAATTTTCTGTCGCGTATTATTTTGCACATTCTAGTGTAAATAAAGATATTTAAAAAAATTTAATAATTGATATTATAAATAAATTAATTGATGTTGTCTTGTGCCCAAAAATGATAGTCTGTGATCAAGTCACATCCAACCAAAGTGCATTAAAATTATTAAATATTTTTGAAGTAAATCCATTTTTTTTTGTACATTATCATAAAATAATATCTATATATGATCTTCCACATTTATAAAAAGTGTACGAAATAATTTTTTGAGGCTTGTTTTCAAAAAAATAAAAATATATTTTTATTTTATGACATAAAATAAACTTATAAAATAGACAAATCGAATAAAAAAAGTAGAGCATTAATTAAAATTACAGATTCGCACATATACCCTACTTCTTTTATAAAACGAGAGATAAGTTAGCTGTTCACGTCTTCAGCTATCCACACCTGTACAGAAACCCAACAACATTGCACTAAAATTTCAATTGATATTGCCAATTTCATTGAATTTATGAACAATCTATTTGATTGTTTAAATAGTAGGTCACTTTTCAATCATAATCCATATAATTCAGCATTAAATCTTTCAGAAACTGTTAAAACATTTTTATTAGAAACTTCAAAATATTTTGTAAACTTAACAAAAAATAATAAGGAAAAATTTTGCAACCACCTTGTTTTAAAGGATTTACGCAAACTATTAACGCCATTTTTTAATTTTTTGAGGAGGAAAAAAGTAATAAAAAAGCATTTCTAATGACAAATCGGTTAACCAAGATGTATTTGAAAATTTATTCAGCATTTTTCGTCAAAAAGAGGGATATAATAAAAATCCAACATCGTGAAGCATGAGAACTTTTATTAGAAGCATTTGCATTTTTCTATATCTACCTCGATAGGAAGTAATTGTGAAACATCCCAAGAAACCGATGAAATTATACAATTTGACGTTGTAGCTCCATGTACCAAACACCCTAAAATCTTCTGATACAGAATCAAATATTTCTTCAATTTCAAGTACAACAAATAATCAGACATACCCTGTAGTCAAGACAAAAACAGATAAAGTTACATTAGAAGACATTTCAGTTACCTATTTCGTGTGATATCTTGCATTCAAGTGTCATAAAATATTTAATCGCAAACACTGTCAAAACAATTTATTAACCGATAAAAATTTAAAGGAAAAAAGACAACTACTTTTAATAAATAAACATTATTCATTTTTTGACGGTTATAAGGGACTTAAGGCACCATCAATTTCTTTCAATAAAATAATTAATCGAATCTTAGACATTTTTGAAAAACATTTTGAACAAATTCAGCATAAAAAAAAAATTTGGTTCAAATTAATAATTAAAATTAAAAATGTTATTTTAATTAATAAATGATTAGATAATGATGATTTTCAATTATGTAAAAAAACATAAATGATATATTATAGACCTATTATTGATTTGTAAAATAATTAAAAAAACTCATTTTTTTTCAACTATGGTTTTAATTTGTAACTATTTAAAAATGTCTTTTTAATTATTTATATTTATTTTTTGAATTCTTCATGGAATTCATTCTTTTTTTCTGATATTTTATGAGTTTGTTCAATCTATTTTGTATCAATTAAAATATGAGCTGCTAAAATATAGAAGTCCAAACCTTGTCACTATGACATTCAAAAATCTAATGGTGTGACTTGTAATATTTTTAATTGATAGATATAATTTTTAAAATTACGTACTATCTTCTTCTTCTCCTTCGACTTCTCTCCCAACTATGTGGGGTCGGCCACCCTGGTCCTACACTTCCACTCAACTCTATCTCCCGCATCTTCTTCACTTACTTACACCTTCCTCATATCACTTGCCATCACATCCCCCCATCTTTTTTTCGGTCTTTCTCTCCCCCTCTTACCAACAACATGCATTTCCCTTACTAATCTTACTGCCTCAGTCTCTTCCCTCCTTAATACATGCCCAAGCCATCTTAATCTATTCTCTATAATTTTGTCTACTATCGAAGCTACCCCTATACTACCTCTGATATACTCATTCCTTATTTTATCCTCTCTAGTAACTCCACTCATCCACCTTAACATTCTCATCTCAGCTACACTCATTTTCTGTTCTATCTTTCTACCTACTGCCCAACATTCCGTTCCATACATCATTGCAGGTCTCA